>SJYV01035324.1:483859-499627 GCA_006410875.1 Neotragus pygmaeus | reverse complement strand
CTTATACTTTTAAAGGTCAATTTTAACATTGTTTCAGGTTCTAAAAAAATCAAGTATTTTCATAGGGATTACATGAATGTATAATTAGACAAAGTTGACACTCTTAAGAGTTTAAAGCCATTTTCCACAGAGTTCTACACAATTTTTGTTAAGCTTAAATCATAATATTTTAACTTTCAGGTTGCTTTTAGAAATGAGATCTTTCGGTTCTATTTCCTAACTAATTATTATTTATATATTAGAAAAAAATGGATTTTTACAGGTGATTTTTAGAACTGCTCATTTACTGATTTCTCTTAATCCTATAGTGTTCCACACAATTATTTGGGTGTGCTTCATGTAAATATTATCTCTGCAAATAATCATTTCTTTTTTCTTAATTTCAAACATTTTTACACCCTATTTTCTTCTCTAACAATATTAGCTACTATTTTTTTAGAACAGTAGAGAAAAAGTATTACTATAAACAAATTCAAAGGAAGACAGACAAAACGGAAAACACAAGGAAAGAAGCAAATGAAATCCACAGATGCAACAAAAAACGTGAGCATGGGAATCTGTAGAAAAGACAAGGACCAGATTTAAAACCAGAAAACAGCCTTCAGACTCACAAATTCTTCAGGTAATGCTTTTTCTTTTAATTGACACTGAAAAGGAGGTAAAAAGGTATCAAAACCTAGAGTACATATAAAACAAAAAGATACATTGCGTGCTGTTAATGCTGCTAAGATTTACTGTTAAAGCATAGCCAATAAAAAATTTTAAATTCTACTTAATTCATATGATCCACATTATTTAATTATGTATGTAATGTTTTTCTCTCAGTTCCTGAATCTCTTTATCTGTGTCCTCTTCCTTCTTTGTCCAGCTCCTTCTTTAGCTTTCTCTATGAATTTTGGCATTATTTCTACTTGTCTCCAATTAGCAGCTGTTTCTTTAACATTATGCCTTTCTGGGCATAATGAGAGTCCCTACTTTTTTTTTTTTCCCTAATGCTTACATTTTGAAACTTTCAATAATGTGGTTTTAGGCAGACTGTATACTCCCAGAGTTGCCCTTGCATCATGATAGAGAGCATTTCAGCCCTAGCCAGCGGTGTGCCCATGGAAACTAGGAGTCATCGTATCCTAGGAAACTATGGCAACCAACAGAGACAAAATGAAAACAGGCCCATTGTCATCATTTTTAACAAGTTAAAGATGCTGAGTATCCTCTACAATGAATCCAAATGCCATTTGCCAAAAAGAAGATGCAATTCAAGTCAGAGTCGATAATTAGAACCAAGTATTTGAAAACATACATATATGATTTTATCTCTAATCCTTTATGACAATCAACACTTATTAAGTTTGTTCCTAAAAATAACCAAGATTATTAAACAGATACGATCAGCTGTTACGGGAAATTCCTAACAGTGTTATTAAATACATCGCGCTGGCCAATGTTTTAACAATTTATCGATGTACACAGATAAGTGGTTGATAATGTAGTACAAAGATGCCCAAAGATAATTCTGATCTCTTCTGTAGTTATATATAAATTACTTGAATAATGAATTTACATCCTTACCCTTTAGTTCTGGCCTCTCCATATGCATTCAACATTGAGCCCCCAATTTTACATACAATCCTCCTCAGATTCGACTCAATAGTTTAGCTGTCTAATCAAACCAAGTTAATGAGAAGCCATACAGGTCATCCACACAGACATAGCGTCTATTATTTTGACAAATGAGTTTATAGCATGAAAGGAGATCTCCCACTGCACTGCAGTTTGTTGGGTTCATTTATTTTGCATATCACAGAAAGTTTGCCTCTAAAACTTCTCTCCCCAAGAAAATCTGGGTCATAACTTTCCCCTGTCTTTACAGAACTGTGGGGGGGGGGGGGGGAAAGCTTACAAAAGCCTGTGTGTGTGTCTGTGTACATATCATTCTAACTTTACCTTTTCCTTTACAACATGTCATGTCACATTTATTAAGCTCTAGCAGCTCCCAGAAAACAAAGAGGAAAGAAAAGTGTATAGTATTTGTGGTGGTGTTTTGTAAATTGAAGGGTATACTTCCACAAGTAGCGTTAAACAAAGGGAAAAAAACAGTCAAACCCTTGGTAGAAGCCAGTGATAGTGAATGACACTTATTATGTACAAGTATTTGAAAGCATACATATATGATTTTAATCCCTACGGCTTGATAAAGTCAGATCTATTCCTTGGGAAATCAGAAAATCAAAAAAAGCTGAATAGATGAGCATTTAACTTAACCATTAAAAAAACAGGAATTCACAAATATCAATATGAGACCAAAGCCTCTCCTTTGGTTAGAGTTCCCTATCTTCTACCTTTAGAATAATTTCATTACCTATAATCTCAACTTTTAGATCTTTAAGGAACACTGAAAAACTTCATATCCTTGTAAAACAATGTGAGTATAAAATCCTTATAGAGTTTTACGAGTTTCACCCGTTCACAATTTTCTTGCTAGTATTTATTCTGGCAGCAATATTAGCGATTTACTTTTCCAAGAATATATTTCATAGAAAATATTGTCTTTATTTCCAAACATGCATATTGTTTTATATGAGGTTGCCCAAAATGTTTGTTCAGGTTCTTCCATAAGATGTTACAGAAAAACCCAAACAAACTTTGTGGCCAACCCAATATAATATTCCATTAAATTACATAAGTTTAAACATAAACAACTAGAATAAACAGGTTTGAGAACAAGTACAGTTGCTTATTGGAAAGTATAATCAGAAGGGAATAGAATTATGCAGACACACTAGGGTGTGGCCTACAGTCCACATTCAGTAGAATGAAAAGATAGTGTGCTTTCAAGTGGAAATCCAAAGGTGTTGAGTTGTGCTGACACCGGTGAAAACAAACTTTCTATAGCATACATTCAGTTTTGGGATGAAGGCTGTGTGGGGGTACCTCAGTGGTATCTAGGTTCCCTTGGGAATGTAGGGGCTGGACCAGAGCTGTGCACATCAACCTAGCCTCCAGTTGATGCTGAATAAGCTTAGGAGACCATCATAAACATGAAGTAGGTATTTTGCATATCCTGTGTGTTCACAAACACCAAAATATTTTATTCAGGTGTAGCTCAATTAGGCCAGAATAAAGAATTGGGCCTATTCAAGTAAAGTACAAACCATGAAGGAAGAAATAATCATCTGAAGATTCACAAGGATAAAAATGGCTTTGAAAAATTTTGGTCTATAGCATGGAGATAAAAATTTCTAAAAACTGGATGGCTCACAATGATCTAAAATAAAGCTGAGGATAAAACTTTTAATGGATACATAAAAAATGTTCTGAGTGTGCAGTGGGCAGGGCCCTGGGGCTGCCTGGGAAGCCCTTGGTGGGGAGGCAGAGAGCTGGGCACAAGCAAGACAGTCCTGGTGTCCTGTGAAGGGATGGCAAGAATAGGGCTAAAAAAATTTTTTTAATATGCTTTTAATTTTTTAAAGTTTTTAAAAGGAATGCTTTCCTAAGGAACTAACATCTTACAAGAAAAATATTAAAGTTCATTTGGAGTAAACAGCCAGAAAGAAGATCTTGTGAAAACTCAAATCTATGACATAAAAGGAAAACTCCAATTATGTTTCCCAAACACAGAAGGAAATAATGAGAAATAAAGTTTACAGATATAAAAGATAGAAATAAGAATAACTGGATAATTTGGGTTCCTAGAGAACAGAAGGGAACAAGCAGAACAAAACCAACATTCACAGGTGTAACTGAAGAAATTTTTCTGAGCTGATTAAAAATCTGTGTAGGCAAAGTGGATGGCTCACTGTATCTTTGGGGNTACAGATATAAAAGATAGAAATAAGAATAACTGGATAATTTGGGTTCCTAGAGAACAGAAGGGAACAAGCAGAACAAAACCAACATTCACAGGTGTAACTGAAGAAATTTTTCTGAGCTGATTAAAAATCTGTGTAGGCAAAGTGGATGGCTCACTGCATCTTTGGGGAAAATTACGTCCATACATATTGGTTTTGCTCTTTTCCATCTCATCCTATTTCTTTTTTTTTAATCTAAAAAGAAGAAACAAAGCAACACTGCCTATTATCACTAGTGTTATCTCATATAATGCTAGAAGTACGAGCCAATGAAATTAGAAACTAAAGGAAATTATAACTTTTATAGTAATAGTACAAAATTAGTATTATTCTAAGATATGATGCATCCTTGAAAAAATCTGAAATTAGCTAGCATCATAGTAAAATATTAGAACAAGTAACTAAAACTATAACACTAAAGTCAGACTGCTTTTTCAAATCCAACAGGCAATTTAATCTTTTCAAACTTTAGTTTCTTTATATGTAAAGTATATCTAAATTTCTACTCAGCTGAAGAGTACTGGCAGAATTTAATTAAATAACTGCAAAATCCCTTGTCATAGTAATTCACACCTTAAATATATTAACTCATTAATATTAGTAATTTCCTATATACCAACAATAAATAGGTGGAAAACATGGTGAATATTGTCTATAAGTAACAAAAATTACACATATAAAAATAAAGCTTTGTCGAAAGGCATAAAATAAAGCGGAACAAATGTAACACGCTCCTGAGTAGAAAAGATATTGTTTTAAAATGTTATTTCCTCACTAAACTGCTTTAAAATTTAACAGAATCACAACTCCGAAGAACCTGAAAGATATGATCCATGATCATCTAGAAAAAAGAAATGCAAGAATAAATTAGATTTTTTTAAGTCTGCTGCTGCTGCTAAGTTGCTTCAGTCGTGTCCGACTCTGTGCGACCCCATAGACAGCAGCCCAGCAGGCTCTGCCATCCCTGGGATTCTCCAGGCAAGAACACTGGAGTGGGGTGCCATTTCCAAACAATAAATGCTGGAGAGGGTGTGGAGAAAGGCAATCTTCTTACACTGTTGGTGGGAATGCAAACTAGTGCAGCCACTCTGGAGAACAGTGTGGAGATTCCTTAAAAACCTGGAAATAGAACTGCCATATGACCCAGCAATCCCACTGCTGAGTAAACATACCAAGGAAATCAGAATTGAAAGAGACATATGTACGCCAATGTTCATCGCAGCACTGTTTACAATAGCTAGGACATGAAAGCAACCTAAATGTCCATCAGCAGATGAATGCTGTGGTACATATGCACAATGGAATATTACTCAGCTATAAAAGAGAAGGCATTTGAGTCAGTTCTAATGAGGTGGATCAAACTGGAGCCTGTTATACAGAGTGAAGTAAGCCAGAAAGAGAAACACCAATACAGTATATTAATATATATCGATGGAATTTAGAAAGGCAGTAACAATGACCCTATATGCAAGACAGCAAAAGAGACACAGATGTAAAGAACAGACTTTTGGACTATGTGGGAGAAGGCAAAGGTTGGAAGATATGAGAGAAGAGCATTGAAAATGCATCTTACCACATGCAAACGAGATGACCAGCACAAATTGGAAGCATGAAGAGAGAACCCAAAGCTGGTATTTTGGGACAACCCAGAGCGACTGGGTGGGAAGGGAGGCGGGGAGGGGCTCCAGCATCATGGGACATATATCCATCCACGGCTGATGCATGTCAATATATGGCAAAACCAGCACGATACTGGAAAGTAATTAGCTTTCAATTAAAATAAGTAAATTTTAAAACACACACACAGTCAAATAAAAAAAAAATTAACTAGACTTTTTTAAAGGTGACAAAGAGTGGGAAATAATCCCATTGGTTAACACAAATGCTTTAAAACTACAGTAATTAAAATTCAGTGACCTAGTTAAAAAAAAAAAAAAAAAAAGATGACCCACAGATCAGAATGGAAAACCAATAAATAGGCTGAAAGCACTATTTCAAACAAAGAGAAAATCATGAGTTATTTAATAAATTATGCTTTAAAAAACTGTCTCTAATTATTTGGGGTGGCGGGGAGGTTATCTACTTTAAATCTTACCCTAGAGTAAACTCAAGCTAGATTAATGATCTAAATATGAAAAAAAACTATGAAATGTTTTAAAACATACAGATACATATTTATTTACTACTTGGTGACAAAGTCACAATTTTCTCTCCTAAAAATGTGACCATAAGCATAAACCCTTAAGGACAAACAAAAAAAAAAAAAGGATTGCTCTGACTATGCACAAACTAAACACACACAGAGTTCTATTTCCACTTAGCATGCATAAAGCTGTATCTGAGCATCACTCCCAATCTAACAGTGAGAAAAAGCTAATCTGCAAACTCATAACTTTTCTGGGTATGAACCTGTTAAGCAAACAAATGAACAAAACTCCCAAGAGCAGCAAGCCCTTCTCAGGCAAAACATATCAACTGTTAGCCACCATACAAGCAGGCAAGAAGAAATCAGCTGAAATGTCTAAAAATTTATAAGGGCTAACTATGACCTAGAGTTCAGGATAGAATAGCTGGCAGTTTCAGACTCCTGAGACGTATGCATTCCTCAGCTAGCTCCCCTGACACAGAAGACTGGAGGCAGGGCAGGGGACCCCAAAAAACTTCCACCACCGAGAAGTGGGAGGTGATCCATAGCTGCTAGGAGAGAGACACACCCAGGCCCACCTCCCCGGGCCCTCCTCTTCTAAGAACTGAATGCTGGCAGAGGGTACAAACCTCCCTCCCTCCGCCTGACCCCAGGGCCCAGGCAGTCATCCACTGCTTTCCTGCAGGTGCAGGAAGCTATTCTTCCTACAGGATATAGGCAAGGATCTGCTGCCACTGGATAAGGAATCCAAGCAAAATATTTTGCCTTAGAGGAGGCACAGAGAACTCAACTCCATCTGGTCTTTTATGTTCATGGTAAGGTAAATTCTTTGCAACCCCATGGGCTATAGCCTACCAGGCTCCTCTGTCCATGTGATTTTCCAGGCAAGAGTACTGGAGTGGGGTGCCATTTCCTTCTNTTCTTCCTACAGGATATAGGCAAGGATCTGCTGCCACTGGATAAGGAATCCAAGCAAAATATTTTGCCTTAGAGGAGGCACAGAGAACTCAACTCCATCTGGTCTTTTATGTTCATGGTAAGGTAAATTCTTTGCAACCCCATGGGCTATAGCCTACCAGGCTCCTCTGTCCATGTGATTTTCCAGGCAAGAGTACTGGAGTGGGGTGCCATTTCCTTCTCCAGGGGATCTTCCCGATCCAGGGATCAAACCCGGATCTCCCACATTGTAGACAGACGCTTAACCGTCTGAGCCACCAGGGAAGTCAAAAATTAATCATTTTAATGTATATAGTTGAGTGACATTTAGGGCATTTGCAATGTTCTTCAAAAATCACCCTTATCTTATCCCAGAATACATTTATCAACCTCCAGTGTGTGCTTAGTCACTCAGTCACATCCAACTCTTTGGGACACAATGGACTGTAGTCCACCAGGCTCTTCTGTCCATGGGAATATCCCAGGCAAGAATACTGAAGCGGGTAGCATGCCCTTCTCCAGGAGATCTTCCTTGCCTAGGGATCAACCCTGGGCCTCCTGCACTGTGGGCTGACTCTTTACCACCTGAGTCACCAGGGATTCGATAAATATCTTGTAAATGAGTGAATAGACAATATGCCTCGCCTATCAGCTTGCCAAAATTTAAAAGAGCTCTATTAATCTAAAGAACAAAGTGGAATATAAAGAAAAGAGCAGTGCCATATAATGCTGGAGAGAAGTTAAAATGACAAACTTTCTTGAGGGCAATTTGGCAATAAGTATTTAAAAGCTGAAAACTGCATACTCTTCCGTGCCAGCCATCCACTCCTGTATATTTATACTAAAGAACAAGATTTCAAAGATGTGGGCTGAAGGATATTTTTGCAGCATTTCAAAAATAGCAAGATGAAGAATATCTATAATATCCAACCATAAGACACTGGTCCTCCTACAGAGCATCAATCCAAAGAATTGTACTGCCCATTAAGAGATGATATGTACATATTTATTGCTGTGAAAATACATTCATAGATTTCTGTCAATTAAAAAAAACTGGTTACAAAAAAGTATACAGAGAAGATTCTAACTTTGGCAAAAGTGATGTATATGGTAATGAAAAACAGAGAGTATGAGATCAAGATCATAAAACTTATCACTGGGTGATGTGATGGTAAGCAATTTTTTTTATTCTGGCTCATAGCTATTTTTCTTAAGTCTCCTAAAAGTTATATTTGCATTATACTTGTAAAAAACAAATGTAAATAAATAATAACCTCAGGCATATAATACATTAATAGTTCTTCTCTTGAAGACATGAAACAGAAATAAGGCATTTATCTGGGCATGTACATAATTTAAGAAAATACCAAACTGTGTAGGAATTTTCTGAATTTCAGAATACTTAGAGCCTCTATACTGACTCTCAGTAGTCATGTATGGATGTGAGATCATAAAGAAGATTGAACGCCAAAGAATTTATGCTTTCAAACTGTGGTGCTGGAGAAGATGCTTGAGGGATCAAACCAGTCAATCAACCCTAAAAGAAGTCAACCCTGAATATGCATTGGAAATACTAATGCTGAGGCTGAAGTTCCAAAACTTTGGCCATCTAATGTGAAGAGCAGACTCATTGGAAAAGACCCTGATGCTGGGAAAGATTGAAAGCAGGAGAAGGGGACAACAGAGGATGAGATGGTTGGATGGCATCACCAGCTCATGGACATTAGTTTGAGCAAGCTCCAGAAGATGGTGAAGGACAGGGAAGCCTGGCGTGCTGCAGTCCATGGAGTCACCAAGAGTCAGACACAACTGAGCGACTGAAAAACAATATACTGACTCACCACCTGTATGAGCTGTTACTGCTAATAATACTCATTCAAATTATTAGCATCATAAGTATGACCAATAACTATTTTTTAACTCCTAAAATTTTCCAGTTCTGGGTGGGTGAGGGAGGGATGGACTGGGAGTTTGGGGTTAGCAGATGCAAACTATTACATATATAATAGATAAACAACAAGGTAATACTATATAGAACAGGGAACTATATGCGATAGTTGCATTGCGGGTGGATTCTTTACCGATCAGCCACCAGGAAACAGGAGCAAAGTGCATGAACACCCTTGAAAAACAAAAACTCTAGAAGCCTGAAAGAGTTCAGCAACTTGCAAAGGTACATCTTTTCATCAAGGTATAACTTCAAAGGTAGAGCATCTCAAAGCACAATGTCTAGCTGGACCAGATCTACACAAGTCTTGATGTCTACAAGATCAAAACAAGTTGATAAGGGCAAGTGTGGCAGGGCAGAGGGGGCGGCAGCAAGCTGAGAGACCTAAGGAACCGGGCGGTTCTGAGTCACTGGTGATTCTTGAGGACTCTAGGAAAGAAACCAAGCCCGAGGTCTTGGTCCGCAGCACACATCAACGTTCTGGGCCTGGAGGTTGAAGGCCTGAGGCACATCTCAGTCACACCACCTGGCCGAGGGAAGGAGGTTTCCTTCACGGCCTTGACTCAGGTAGGCTTGCAGCTGATGCCCCGCTCAAGATGAGCAAGGGCAGTGGAGGCGTTCATCTCCAGTTGGGACAGGGAGGGAGGCATCAGTGATTTCCCCCATGAGGGGGCAAGGGGAGGCAAACACTGACACTGTGAATGATGCCGCGAATGACGTAAGGGTGGAGAAAAAACAGATCCCTGATTAAGTAATCACGATCTAACTGGGAAAGACAGAGCAGAAATTTAAAACCTCACACAGTGAAAGTGCGGTGAGATGCATTTTGAAGAGGAAAAATAGCTGTGGCAAATCTTGGAAGCCTGAATGCGGTGTTTCTATTCTATCCTACCAATTTAAGAGAAACCATTGAAGTTTCTGTGTGAGTGACTTCACAAGTGTAAGGCTTTATAGGGATGGGGCTGACTGTAGTGGGTAGGGAGAGACAGGCATCTTTTCTTAAAGATGTATTTTTTAAGCACAATTTGTCTTCTGTACTTTGGGGTTTTTCTATCTTTCCTTTGTTGTTTTCTTCGAGATTCCAGGCTCTGCTCTGTCATATGCACAGCATTCTAGCATTGTAGGACCTTGATGTTCCAGAAAGAAATACAGTAATAAAACCTGCATGTCTGAAGACAGCAGTCACAAATATTTTGTAGCCATATAGAGTCATGGTGGAAAACAAATGATGAATTTATTTAGATTTGCTAGAGGTAGACAAAATCCGCTACTCTTCACTTTTCATTGTCAAAGTTCAACAGCCCTAGCTGCTAATGAGCAAATGCCCAGAAAATGAAGTTGCTCAGTCATGTTCGACTCTCTGTGACTCCGTGGACTGTAGCCTGCCAGGCTCCTCCATCCATGGGATTTTCCAGGCAAGAATACTGGAGTGGGTTGCCATTTCCTCCTCCAGAGGATCTTCCCAACCCAGGGATCAAACCCCAGTCTCCCGCATTGCAAGCGGACTCCTTACCATCTGAGCCACCAGGGAAAATCCAAATGCCCAGAAGTTAACTTCAAAACATTTTGTCCCTTGTTGAGAGAATAAGGGAAGCCAGAAAACCACAAGATTCTCTACAGTGATGCTAACCACCTCTTTAGCATAATTCTCTAGAGAACCAAGCAATGGACCTCACAAAATGTAATGTCCTTAGCCACCCCCCTTTCCCACGTGAGTCTCCTGAGAATATATAGATTAAAAATATATATGTATCATCATCTCTGCATTATAGGTTGCATGTGATGGTCACCGGTTGTAATTCCCACCCAGTCTCTAGTGTCTTTCTCTCACTCTGGGAGTAGGTCCATCTTCCCTTTTGTATTTTAATTATCTTTCAGACTCCTAGACTTGTTCTATCCCAGGCCTATGACACTCAAGAGTCTCAATGTTCTAAAAAGTAACAGTACTGTCAGGATGACAACAGAAACAGTCATCCATAATGACAACATTCTGAACCCACCATCACTATATAATTGCAAATTGATTGCAAAGCTCTTGGGCTTGAAGGAGCACAGAGAGGATGAGGTCATTGAGAGCATTCGTCACTCTCTCTAATTGCCAGTGCACAGTTCCAAGGTTTCCAATAGAAACCCTATTTTCAAGACTTTATAACTTGGCACTTGTGTTTCACT
Organism: Neotragus pygmaeus; assembly: GCA_006410875.1. NCBI lineage: Eukaryota > Metazoa > Chordata > Mammalia > Artiodactyla > Bovidae > Neotragus > Neotragus pygmaeus. The sequence goes on along the minus strand of SJYV01035324.1, from coordinate 488,577 downwards.
GTCGACTTAACATGAAAGGCCCCAGGCACAGGAACATAATCAGCTCGCTCTGAGTTATATTAAAAACATGGAGCACCAAACCTAAACTCCAGTCATTCACAAACAGTGCTGTTTAAAAATGATATTTTACAAGTGGCTGTTCCTCAAGTGACCACTCTGCCATGGCTGCAATCACCATCACCATCCATCTTTCACAGAGAATTCTGGAAGGCAGGAGCCACGTACACTGTCGAAAAACCTTTTGGGCTGTTGGGGAGAACAAGTGATTTCAAATCAGATCTCTGTCTATTGTTCCAGGCATGTGAAAAATTATCTCCGTATTAAGGATTTTATTACTGATTAATTTTTCAAAATGTATAGTTGTACCAGTAATCTAATTTCAAGTGCATTTTGCAGAGGTCTCAGCACTTCTCCTCCCTCATCAGTGCTGGTCTCCTGGTGATGACTGGAGGCCACAATTAACCAACCAGCTGCCCTCGGCTAGCCTCTGTTCGGGGCATTCAAAGCCCATCAGATAAATCTCCACACATCATTATCAGCGCTAAGCAACAACTGGCTGGAACTGACCCTGCCTGAGTGAAGCAAATGATGTGTCAGAATTTTACAGAAAAGCATTGTCATGCAGAGATCTAGCCAACCACCTCAGGAAAGAAAAAAATAATAATAAAGCAATGCTCAGGAAAATAATAATGACAGTAGGGTCTATTTCAGGATATATATATATGAAAAACAAAAATCCATCATACCCCATTACCAGATGCCACTCAAGCTGACCGGGCTAGATTTTCTTACCCTACATGCATTCACTGGTCATTTGACACGCACGCAAAATTGTCAAAAGTCAGGACAGAATCCCCATCTAAAGGGATTCATGCAGGGACTTCCCTAGAGATTAAGACCACTGGAGGGGGCACATGTTCGATCCCTGGTCAGGGAACTAAGAATCCTGCAAGCCCTGCAGTGAGGCCAAAATGAGATGGCTGTGCACCATGAGGCAAAGTACTATTTCTGCTGCTTTTTGAGGAGACATCTTAGGATTCTTTGGTTAACCAGAGAGAAGCAGATGTAGAAGAAATAGTAGGGGAGATGCCAGGCAATACTTCTTATCTGTGTTAGTGTCGTTCCAACCACACTTTCCACCTGGGGCTATATATCAACTTCATTATCCACTTTAGATCGACAAATATGGATTAAATTCCAGGTGGCACAGTGGCAAAAAAATCCGCCTGCCAATGCAGGAGACTCAAGAGACGCAGGTTCGATCCCTGGGCTGGAAAGAGCCCCTAGAGGAGGAAATGGCAACCCATCCAAGGTTCTTGCCTGGAGAAACCTGTGGACAGAAGAGCCTGGCAGGCTATAGTCCATGGGGTCACAAAGAGTCAGATATGGCTAAGCATGCATGCACGCACACACACACAGAGTATGTTCATGCTCTAAAAGAGAGTCAGCCTAAGCATAGACAAACACACATACCTATTGTTTAAAAATATGGCTGACCTAAACAGAATGACAGGGGGAAGGACATTAGGAAACTCACATGTACTGGGCACACACCAAGTAACAGGTTTGGTGCTTAACATTTTCCATGAATTGTCTCATTTAGTTTATCAGCAATCCTACAGGAAAGTACTACTATCATCATTTTAAAAGTAAGACACAGAAGCACAAAGGTCATTTTCCCCAAAATCACACAGAGAGAAAGTGTCAGGGAGAGCCTTGCATCCCAAATCTTTCTCTGTAAGCCTTTGGCTTAGCTTCCAACTCATGCTGAGGTCAACAGACCTAACTATCAAAAGGGAGAGGTTTACAAATTTTTCTATCAATGGGGCATCATGATTGCCTCCAACAATTCTTTCTAAATCAGTGGTTCTCAAATCTAGTTGGACATAAGAACCATTTGGGGAACCTTTGAAAATCCAGATGGCTAAGCTAAACCCCAGCCCAATTAAATGAACGTCTCTCCTCCTTTCCTAGAAGGAAAACCACATTTAGTTCTCAAGGCCCCAGGTGAAGTGATGTGGAGGCTGAAGATCTCAAAGATTAGTTTCCTTTTTAACTCAGAAAACTGCTCTAGGAAAAGCTTTGCCAGGGCCAATGACTATATAGACAATTACCTATGCCTTGGGGACTGCGTATACTAGGAAGGCCTCACTTTTCAGTCTAGTTCTTCAGATCAAAATGTCCCATTTTAAAAACATTTTCTGAGACTTCTTAATTCAAGTATAAATTTCTGGTATTTTAACTAACCAAAGGAACACACACGAACAGGTCTGGGAGCTGTTTGGCTGAACCTCACTTGAAAAGTAGGTTCAAAATGAACTGAGTTCATTCCAGCTGTTGCCACATCTGCCATGTCCTGTTTATTCCCTTGGCGGCTGCCACCAATACACATGTCCTGGCTCTGAGATCAAGAGGGTTTCACTGGATTCTGAAATGCCAAGGGGAGGAATCAGAAGATGATATTCTCTAAAATCTGAGCACTTTCAAAGCATGATATGTTTATCCATCAATGCCAAGTACAGCTTTAATCGGGACCAAAAACATCTCAGACTGGGACTGTGGGCAAGCCTGCAAAACAATCATTTACCCGAATGTTTTGTGTTTTGTTAGGAGCACTGGTGCCACCTCCTCCACAAGGAGGCACGGGGTTGCCAGTTCAGCCTGTGGGTTCTCCTGAATTGCTTTCATCTCCACTCATGAAGCAGACTACTTTCCCCCCCTCTAATTCCCAGTTCTTAATTCAGGGTTACAGAATCCAGTTTATACATCATTTTTGTCACTCGTATCTACGTTTTCAACAAGAGTTCTAAGGCTTCTCATTGAATTCTATGATTAGATTTCCATTGTTTAATTCTCTAAATTTACACTGGTTTCAGTGAACCCAGCCAATCTCTTGACACTTGTGTTCTTGTGTTTTCCTTTTTGCTTAGTCAGCTGGATCCACTTCAATGACCCTTCCAAGAAAGGACACACGGTGCTACGTCCTTTAATACCCTCCTATCTCAGAGTCTTGGCATAGGCAAACCACCCATCCAGATTTTAAGCAGCCTTATTCTTTAGATTCTTCCAGCTCCTGCTGCTGCTGTTACTAAGTCACTTCAGTCGTGTCCAACTCTGTGCGACCCCATAGATGGCAGCCCACCAGGCTCCCCCGTCCCTGGGATCCTCCAGGCAAGAACACTGGAGTGGGTTGCCATTTCCTTCTCCAATGCATGAAAATTAAAAGTGAAAGTTTATTCAATTATCACCAGGCAGTGATTTCAACTTATGGACATGGGGAGAGGGCAGGAGAGGGTGAGATGTGTGGGAAGAGTAGCATGGAAGCTTACATTACCATATATGAAATAGATAACCAACAGGAATTTGCTGTATGGCTCAGGAAGCTCAAACTGGGGCTCTGTATCAACTAGAGGGGTGGGATGGGGAGGGAGATAGGAGGGAGGGTCAAGAGGGAGGGGATATATATATATACCTATGGCTGATTCATGTTGAGCCTTGTTTGAGAAAACAACAAAATTCTGTAAAGTAATTATCCTTCAATTAAATTTTTTTAATAAATAAAATAAAAATTAAAAGAAGACTTCCCAATTTGCAATAGGAGCCTCCAGAGGGGAGAGGTTAAAAATGCATCTAAGGTGAACAATAAGTGACTTTCTCATTCAGAGAGAAGGGAACCTTCCTAGCACCAAACAAGAGGATGGGCATGATAACCTAACTCTAAAGTGTGCTTTGTCCTCAGAGTGTCACAAATTACTCCTCAGAACCCCAACAGTTCAAGACCTGGCGCTAACACATGCCAGTTACATGGCCCTTGCAAGTTACTAACCATCTCCCAACTCGTTTAAGATGGGATTATAGTAGTTCCTATCTCATCGGGTCAGTACAAGCTAATGCTCAGAACAGGGCCTAGCAAATAGCATATTCTCAATAAATCATAGATTATTGTTTCTGTTAGTATGTTCCAAACAATTCATGCCTCTGAGTCTCATCTACATACATGTGACAAGTTAAAGTACTGGTGGTCTTCTTATTCCCAGTTGTCCTTGGAAGCCAATGAGGCAGTGATTATAAGAGCACTAAGTTGAATATGGCTTTATTTGATAAAAAGTCAGAACAAAATAAAAGAACCCAGAAAGCCAGCTGTGTGTGCACAGGTCTCTGGAAACAGCCTCTGCCATGTGTTACTAAGCAAGCAAAGCAATCTCGATCCTTCCTCACTCTTGCCACTGGTATACGCGCTCCCTTCACTCACAGTCTTCTCACTGCAAGCTGCTTTAAAATTCTGCCCAAATGGGCCAACTTGATGGGTATGTTCAAATAAAAGCATCAAGGAAAGATTAAAACCATAGCACAGACACACTTAGGGCCAGTGACATTCATGCATTTGAGCTTTGAGCGCTTAAGCAAAGTTTGGACTATATAAAAAGCACCTGTTGAAAAAATGGACACGTTTACTGGGTCAAATGCCCCAAGTGATAAAATAAAGTCCTGATTTTCTTTTGCTTATCAAACTATTTGTGGCAATGAAATCAACTTGGTGCTAAATTAAGGACAAGGTAGTAATGGTATTAACGAGTCAAATAGGCTCATTGATGAATCTTTTAACCAAGTAATATATTTTGTTATTGTTTCTCAGAATTTTCATAGGTAATATGCAAAGAAAGCATGTCCTCAAATTGTCCTTAAAAAAGTAATCTTTTATAAAACATTTAGATAAA
>SJYV01035324.1:456566-471380 GCA_006410875.1 Neotragus pygmaeus | reverse complement strand
AGAGGCAAGGCTACAAGATGTGTATAAGAGACAGGTATAACAGTTCGAGCCCTTACAGCTGCCATATCTTGTCACACAGAGGACAGAAGAGGGACTGTGTAACTGAGGGAGGGAGGTGGCGGGGTGGGGGCTGGGATTTGGAGTTGACATGGGGAAGACATCAGGCAAGCAATACAGGGCATGCAGACAGTCTGGTCTAGTAGACAGGTATCCAGATAGTATGATTCAAACAGGCAGGAAGATCGCACAGGCAATGGTCATCTAGACACATGGGGCACTCCAGGATGCAGGAAGGCTGTCAGCACCTTATCTGACAAATGACACCCACTCACATGCATCCCTCAATTTTTGTCATCATCATGTACCAATTTCCCACTGTAAGTAGTTTTCTTGAAGTACATATATTTTATTTAAATTTTCAAGAACATTATGCTTGTGAATGAAAACAGGATTTCCTGCCATCGATAGTAGGTAACCAAAGCAATTAAACAATGCTGTTAAATGCTGGCCAATCCCATTTTTCTGTAGACCTTTAGCCTGCTCTATAGACCTCTAACAAAAAGACCTCTTTCTGTCAAAAGATTAGCAAGTTTTAAAGTGTTTGAAAAACAAGCTAGGCAGCAACTTTCTTCTGGATTTACATGGAAATATTAAAAGTCAACTGACATAGACCATGCCCAGCCATGGACCGTCAATAGTAGTGCCCAATCCACACTTGGGAAATTCCAGACTTGGCGTTAACAAGTGACAGGAAGCAGCAAGGTGCAGGCACTCCAAGTCAGTAACAGGACTCCAGGCCTCTAGATCATGAGGGCTCTAGATCAAGGGAGGGGCCAGGTTTGCAACAGAAAGGAAGCAAAGGAGCAGAAGAAGAAATGGAGAAAGGTCCAGTTATAAGTTAAAATGTATACCAAATCTCTAGTGTAATTCACTATGCATTATATTATAATATACTCACTATGAAGTATATACTGGGCTTCCCTGGTAGCTCAGCTGGTAAAGAATCCACCTGCAATGCAGGAGACCTGGGTTCGAGCCCTGGGTTGGGAAGACACCTGGAGAAGGGTAACAGCTACCCATTCCAGGATTATGGCCTGGACAGTTCAGTCCACTATACAATATGAACTGTATAATCCATGAGTTCACAAAAAGTCAGACACGACTGAGCAACTTTCACTTTCACTATGAAGTATATATTATATACTAAACATCACCAGACCACCTGACCTGCCTCCTGAGAAATCTCTATGCAGGTTAAGAAGCAACATTTAGAACTGGACATGGAAAAACAGACTGGTTTCAAATTGGGAAAGGAGTACATCAAGGCTGTATATTGTCAGCCTGATTATTTAACTTATATGTAGAGTACATCATGAGAAATGCTGGACTGGATGAAGCACAAGCTGGAATCAAGATTGCCGGGAGAAGTATCAATAACCTCAGATATGCAGATGAAACCACCCTTATGGCAAAAAGTGAAGAAGAACTAAAGAGCCTCTTGATGAAAGTGAAAGAGGAGAGTGAAAAAGCTGGCTTGAAACNACAAGCTGGAATCAAGATTGCCAGGAGAAATATCAATAACCTCAGATATGCAGATGAAACCACCCTTATGGCAAAAAGTGAAGAAGAACTAAAGAGCCTCTTGATGAAAGTGAAAGAGGAGAGTGAAAAAGCTGGCTTGAAACTCAACATTCAGAAAACTAAGATCATGGCATCCAGTCCCAACACTTCATGGCAAATAGATGGAGAAACAGTGGAAACAGTGACAGACTTTATTTTGGGGGGCTCCAAAATCACTGCAGATGGTGATTGCAGCCATGAAATTAAAAGATGCTTGCTCCCTGAAATAAAAGCTATGGCCAGTCTAGACAGCATATTAAAAAGCAGAGATATTACTTGGCCAACAAAGGTCTATCTAGTCAAAGCTATGGTTTTTGCAGTAGTCATGTATGGATGTGAAATTTGGACTATAAAGAAAGATGAGCATGGAAGAAGTGATGCTTTTGAACTGTGGTGTTGGAGAAAACTCTTGAGAGTCTCTTGAACTGCAAGGAAATCCAACCAGGCAATCCTAAAGGAAATCAGTCCTGAATATTCATTGGAATGACTGATGCTGAAGCTAAAACTTCAATATTTTGGCTACCCGATGCAAAGAACTGACTCACTGGAAAAGATTGAAGGCAGAAGGAGAAGGGGATGACAGGATGAGATGGTTGGATGGCATCACCAACTCAATAGACATGAATTTGAGCAAGCTCTGGGAGTTGGTGATGGACAGGGAAGGCTGGTGTGCCGCAGTCCATGGCGTCACAGAGCCTGACAGGACTGAGCGACTAGACTGAACAGATACGTCACTAGGTTACAGTATACAGGTCGTATAAGGTCATAAGTGCCTGGATGGTCAAGTCTGCTATGTAGGATTGAATCCAGCCTCTACTACTTCCTAGCTTTGTGAACCTGGATGAGCTAATCTCTTTGAACCATAGTTTACTCATCTAAAAATCCACGTGAAAATGGGCATGTAACTAGGCATCTCTGAGAATTGTTATGAGGTTTAAATGAGACAAGTATATATAGGGAACATTAAGAATCTGCTAGATAGTAACCACAATGTAAGTGTTTGCTGTGTGCGGTAGGCAGAATAAGGCTCCCCCCAGAAAGATCTCCACAGCCTACTTCCTGGAATTTGTGAATATGTTACTTTATATGGAAAAAGTGACTTCAGTGATATTATTAAGGGTAAGGACCTTGATATGGAAAGATTGCCTGAGACTACTTAATTATTTGGGTCCTCAGAAGAACCCTTTTTAGCTGAGATCAGGGTGGGAGGGAGACATGACCATGGAAAAAGGGTCAAAGAGCAAATGAACACAGAAGCGGTGACAAACCGAAGAATGTAAGTGGCCTCCAGAAGCTGAAAAAAGGAAACCAGTTCTACTCTGAAAAGTCAAAGTGAAAGGGTTATCACTCAGTCATATCTGATTCTTTGCAACCCTGTGGACTGAGGCCCACCAGGCTCCTCTGTCCAGGGGATTTTCCAGACAAGAATACTGTGCCATTTCCTCCTCCAGGGGATCTTCCTGACCAGGGATCGAACCTGGGTCTCCTCCGTTGCAGGTATATTCTTTACTGTCAGAGCCACCAGGGAAGCCCCCCAAAAGAACAACCCTGTCAACATCTTGTTGTGTCCAGTGAGACTTGTGTTGAGACTAACCTAGAGAACTATAAATAAATAAATTTGTGTTATTTTAAGCCACTAAAAGAGGTAACTCATTATAGCAGCAATAGAAAATATACTGTGATTACTACAAGGTGAGGACTTGGACTTACCTGTAGGGCAGGTACCTAACAGGAAGAACTGAGACAAAGATTAGAGTTGAGTCTATACCATGAGCATAGACTATACCTTCTCCGTCCTCCCCTGACTTGTAAAGGAATCAGTTTCAAACCCAGAGGCAAGGCTACATTTCTTTACATGGAGGTTGTGGGGTATAGGCAATGTTATTTAAACTTTTCTTTTCCTCCTGAGCACAGGAGAAAACTATATACATTTTTTTACCTATATTACATCTTGGGAAACTATTCTGGACAATGAATTATATAGAGAAGTCAAGTCTGCATTGTATGTATTTAATTGTATGCATGGTTGTGTTTCTCTTATGGTAGCTCACATTACTTATACCAACATAGACCAGAGACAGGGCAGCTATATTAAGCTCCTTGCATCACCCATATCACAGGAACAGATAAGGAATGTAAAAACAAGTTAAGGATTGCAGTAGCATCTGTGGATCTGTGACCTGTCCACCCCTCCCATGACTTATCAGTAGTCAGCAGCACCTCCTTGTGTCAGGGTTCCATTCTGTTAGGAATGAATTGGTGAGAGAAAGAATATTTCCTTGAATAGCTGCTCTTTAGCCACTCTAAGAAGGTACCAGACCCCTGATTTAAATACTGCATAGTAGCTGAGAGGAGGATGAATCTTAGCAAACCTATCTAGCTTCCTTTTATGATATCATGATAGCCTCCATAAACAATACGTGCAGTCTGATTTTATGTCTCATGTGATCTTTTCAATCACAGAACAAGGAAGGATGGCACAACTATGATCTTGGTGGCATGACAAACCAACCTGAAATGTAAAGTATTAGTTACTCAGTCGTTTCCAACTCTTTGGGATCCCATGGACTGTAGCCCATCAGGCTCCTCTGTCCATGGTATTCTCCAGGCAAGAATACTGGAGTGCGTTGCCATGCCTTTCTCCAGGCGGTCTTCCCAACCCAGGGATCGAACCCAGGTCTCCCATGTAAAAGGCACATCCTCTACTGTCTGAGCTACCAGGAAAGTTCAAGCAACCTAAGGTCTGTGCTAAAAAAGCAAGTATCAAGACAAGGAGATCTGTGTGGGTCTCTCCCATGTGCATGGATCACATCAGCATTCTGCCCACTCGGGGACATCTCACTTTAAATATATTAAGTAACAATACAGCAGGTATGTATATATAGCAAAAAGTTTTGAAGATGTTGCATATGAATGAATGAAACTGAAAATGCTTTCCATAAAACTTTCTCATTATGTGTCTCATAACATTTACACTTGTTTGATAAGTTGCTATAGTTAGAACTCTGGAACAGAAAACATTTTAAATGTCAATAACAATTGTTGATGCAAAGCAGAACTACAGACACAGACAGAGAACAAACATATGGTACAGGGGTTGGGGAAAGTGAGGGTGGGATGAATTGGGAGATTGGGATTGACATATATACACTATTGATACTTTGTATAAAATAATAATTAATGAGAACCTACTGTATAGCACAGGGAACTCTACTCAATGCTCTGTGGTGTCCTTCCTTCCTTGAAAGGAAATCTAAGAAAAAGGGGATATATGTCTATGATATATGTATATATATAGCTGACTCACTACACTTTACAGCAGAAACTCACATAATGTAAAGCAACTGTACTCCAATAAAAATCTATTTTTTAACTTTATAAAATGAGGTAAGATACTCCTATATATGCTATAAATTAATTTTGTATTTAATGATCTAGCAAATGATTGCAACATAATTTATTATCATTATTTTTCTGTTTACATTTAAAGTCCAAGCTTGCTTTTATTTCTCTTAATTTATATTTAACTTTTCCAATACTCTTTCCTAAATACATGACAAATGTGAAGAACAGCTTCACAACATCTCACTTTTTAAAAATGTTTGATTCAAAGTTCTTTCATTTTAATACCAGCAGTTTTTTACTTGCTGTTTCTGTAAGCAGTTTTCATGAATACAGTTTTTGTCTTTATCACAGATCTTAGGTTATTTATAATTCATGTTTTCTTTCTCTTGGATCTATCTAATGGCATTGTGATCAAATACCATTCCAGCATTACTTTTTGAAAGATATCCTTTCCCCACTGAATATCATGGCATCTTTGTCAAAAATCAATTCCTATATATGATCAGTCTAATTCTGTTCCATTGATCTATTCATTTATCTTTATGTAAATGTCATACTGCATTTATTACTGTTGCATTATAGTAAATTATAAATTCTAAAGTGTAAGTCCTTCAACTGAGTTATTTTCTATATAAAACTTTGACTTGTAGGTCATTTGTATCTCCAGACATATTTAGGATTAACTTCTCAACTTTTATTTAAAAAATTCACTGTCGTTTTGTAACAAGATAGCACTGAACCTATAGATAAATTTGAGAAGAATTTATAACAATATTGAACCTTTCAATTCATTTATATGGTAAAACTCTGCATTGATTTAGTTTTGATTTGCTTCTTCTGTGTTCCATATTTTTCTGGGTACAAGGTCTTTCGCATGTTCTGTCAAATGTATTCCTAAGTATTTCATACTTTGTGATGCTATTGTAAGTGAAATTCTTTAAATTTTATTTTCTAATTATTTATTTCCCTGGTAGCTCAGACAGTGAAGAATCTGCCTGCAAAGCAGGATNGACTATCTAGATCAAAGTAACCTAGTAGATGTCATAAGTCACGTATGTTATCCTATATATACTGAACACCTAATAAAGTTGGTATCAGACAATGAGGTCTGATCCTCTCAACCCCATCTTTCTGTCTTCTTATTTTTTCTAAGCGGGCGTTCTCCTTCGCGTCCTCCTTACGGGGGTTGCTCCTTGACTGTGCTGGCCGCGGCAGAGAAGCCTGCTCCAGGAGATACTGGAGGACATGGACTATAGTCCATGGGGTCACAGTCAGACACAACTTAGTGACCTAACAGTAACATGAAAAACACATTATTGTCCACCAAAATACTGTTGTCCTATAATTTAATCCGTGTACTTCTAAGTTCATCTTTATCTTAATATTGCTTTTTAAAACACGTGTTATTTTGTATAGGGCTATAGCCAATGAACGGGTGGTGGAAGTTTCAAGAATGGGTGGTGGAAGTTTCAAGCGAAGAGCAAAGACACTCAGCCATACACACACATGTATCCACTCCCCCCACCCCAACTCCACCTTCCATCCAGGCTGCCACATAACACTGAGCAGAGTTCTATGTGTTATTCAGTAAGTCCTTGCTAGTTATCCATTTAAAATACAGCAGTGTGTACATGTCCATCCCAAACTCCCTAANATGTATCCACTCCCCCCACCCCAACTCCACCTTCCATCCAGGCTGCCACATAACACTGAGCAGAGTTCTATGTGTTATTCAGTAAGTCCTTGCTAGTTATCCATTTAAAATACAGCAGTGTGTACATGTCCATCCCAAACTCCCTAACTATCCCCTTTCTCCATCCTTTCCCCCACCAGCAACCATAAGAAACCCTAAGTTCATTGAATTATAATGCAGTGTACACATGTTATCTAGGATACTACAATAATAGCACCAGACACTCTGTCCATATCCATACCATCACGGATTTTTAAATACCTTTCTCCCAGAAACAAGGGCTGAATCTCTAGCAGTACCTAAGTTAAGCAGATTTAACACATGCTGTCAAAGGCAGCCTTTATCAGTGCAGTTCAGTCGCTCAGTCGTGTCTGACTCTTTGCCACCCCATGGATTGCAGCATTCCAGGCTTCCCTGTCCTTCACCAACTCCCAGAGCTTGCTCAAACTCATGTCCATCAAGTTGGTTATGCCATCCAACCATCTCATCCTCTGTAGTCCCCTTCTCCTCCTGTTTTCAATCTTTCCCAGCATCATGGTCTTTTCCAATGAGTCAGTTCTCATCAGGTGGCCAAAACATTGGAGTTTCAGTTTCAGCATCAGTCCTTCCAATGAATATTCAGGACTGATCTCCTTTAGGATGGACTNTAGAACTCTGGAACAGAAAACATTTTAAATGTCAATAACAATTGTTGATGCAAAGCAGAACTACAGACACAGACAGAGAACAAACATATGGTACAGGGGTTGGGGAAAGTGAGGGTGGGATGAATTGGGAGATTGGGATTGACATATATACACTATTGATACTTTGTATAAAATAATAATTAATGAGAACCTACTGTATAGCACAGGGAACTCTACTCAATGCTCTGTGGTGTCCTTCCTTCCTTGAAAGGAAATCTAAGAAAAAGGGGATATATGTCTATGATATATGTATATATATAGCTGACTCACTACACTTTACAGCAGAAACTCACATAATGTAAAGCAACTGTACTCCAATAAAAATCTATTTTTTAACTTTATAAAATGAGGTAAGATACTCCTATATATGCTATAAATTAATTTTGTATTTAATGATCTAGCAAATGATTGCAACATAATTTATTATCATTATTTTTCTGTTTACATTTAAAGTCCAAGCTTGCTTTTATTTCTCTTAATTTATATTTAACTTTTCCAATACTCTTTCCTAAATACATGACAAATGTGAAGAACAGCTTCACAACATCTCACTTTTTAAAAATGTTTGATTCAAAGTTCTTTCATTTTAATACCAGCAGTTTTTTACTTGCTGTTTCTGTAAGCAGTTTTCATGAATACAGTTTTTGTCTTTATCACAGATCTTAGGTTATTTATAATTCATGTTTTCTTTCTCTTGGATCTATCTAATGGCATTGTGATCAAATACCATTCCAGCATTACTTTTTGAAAGATATCCTTTCCCCACTGAATATCATGGCATCTTTGTCAAAAATCAATTCCTATATATGATCAGTCTAATTCTGTTCCATTGATCTATTCATTTATCTTTATGTAAATGTCATACTGCATTTATTACTGTTGCATTATAGTAAATTATAAATTCTAAAGTGTAAGTCCTTCAACTGAGTTATTTTCTATATAAAACTTTGACTTGTAGGTCATTTGTATCTCCAGACATATTTAGGATTAACTTCTCAACTTTTATTTAAAAAATTCACTGTCGTTTTGTAACAAGATAGCACTGAACCTATAGATAAATTTGAGAAGAATTTATAACAATATTGAACCTTTCAATTCATTTATATGGTAAAACTCTGCATTGATTTAGTTTTGATTTGCTTCTTCTGTGTTCCATATTTTTCTGGGTACAAGGTCTTTCGCATGTTCTGTCAAATGTATTCCTAAGTATTTCATACTTTGTGATGCTATTGTAAGTGAAATTCTTTAAATTTTATTTTCTAATTATTTATTTCCCTGGTAGCTCAGACAGTGAAGAATCTGCCTGCAAAGCAGGATACCTGGGTTTGATCCCTGGGTCAGGAAGATCCCCTGGAGAAGGACATGGCAACCCACTCCAGTATTCTTGCCTGGAGAAACCCATGGACAGAAGAGCCTGGTGGTCTGCAGTCCACACACACGAGAGTCAGACACTACTGAGTGACTAAGCACAGCACAGAGTCTAGAAATAACTGATTTTTATATTTTGTAAAAAAAAAAAATACAATGGAAGGATTCAGTCAGGATAAGTGTAAAATAATAACTAAAGACAGACATCAGCAGTGCAAATAGTAGACTAGGAAATAAAGACCATACAGAAGTACAGAGGGGAAATTTCTAAGCAGCACAGTAGACTTGAATAACAGCAAGAATGTGTACTCAAAAGGTACCTTTACGTGGAATGTTGGCAAGCTCATTTCAGATCCGTTTCCTTGTGAGAGGTACTACTGATGCACACAACCAAGGATACAAAGTTGGACACACAGTTTTAGGCCAAGTGCCATTGAAGGGAAAGTACTGGAAGTCCATGAGTGGGTCTAGGCATATTTTTTCTCACCTTTCTCAAGACTAGGTTGAGCGTGGGGAAGAGAAGGTAGCCAGCAATGTGGTTGAGAAACACCAGTAAGGACATTGGAAGAGGCAGTATGAAGAGGGTGGAAAACCAATTCGTGTGTGTGAAACCAGCAAGTGACACAGATCAGCAAGACGGGAGCTGCTGGTCTACCTGAATGCTAAGGATAATGCTGGCAAGTGAACAAAGATGTGACTAAAAATGTGCCTTAGGGGAGGGGGCAGACTGATGTGGTAATGATGGGAGTAGAGAAGGGGCTGAATTGGGGATGGCACTTTCCCTGGTGGTACATAAAAATGGAGTAAGGCTATAAAATGACTGTAGCCCTTGTTCATGAGGAATCTAATGATCCCACTCAATGAAAAGGTTACCGGTGAGATAGTCATCCTCATGAGACATAAATGTTTAATAAAAAGGGGGCCTTCCTTTAGAATATCCTAACAGTGTTTTCCCCATATAATTTGTGTTCTTCATTATGAAGTATTAATGGGATTTTTCACTCAATTAAATACTGTATGCAAATGCCATCAAAATGTAATTAGTGGTAAATTAAAAGTGGCCAGGAAATGGAAATTGGTGTGAGAATAACCTATCCCCTATGGATTAATAAGAGCCACCACTTGTTGAGTGTTGCCTATGTACCAGGCAGTACGCCAAGGACTTAAGAGTCATCATTTTTATGGCGTTTAGTCCTCCCATCATGCACATAAAGGTAGATACTAGGTTTCCCCAGTTTAGGAAAGAAGATGATGCACAGAGAAATCTAAGCAACCTATCCCCAAAGCTTTGGCCAGTGGTAGAGTAGATCCAGTCCAGGTTCCTCTGACAAAGGCAGGCACTGAACCACTGCTCTGCTAGGTACCCTGCAGGCCTGTCATGGTGTCAGGCAGGCAGAAAGACTGCTTCTTTCTCTGCAGTGCGCCACTGCTCTTTGACGGGCTCTGGAGTACTCCCAGGAAAACGAGTTCTGCCTCCTATGAATGAACTCTCAGCTAACTTCCAATAGAGAAGTCAAGCAGAGAAGAGGGTTGAGGTCTACCAGCTTTATGACCTAGGGAGAAGAAACTTTCTGGTCCTCCCCCTCTACACCTGTAAAACATGAATGATGATAAAAGTACTTACATCCTAGGCGATGAGATGGTCAAACGATTTAATGGATATAAAGCTCAGAACAGTAACTGCACACAGGAAGCACTCACTAAGTTCAGTCACTGCAAACTAATACTGCACTCAAGCAAACAGATATTTTTTCCACTGTCTTGGAATTCCTGAGGCCCCTACCTGAAGACTCTTTCAAAAGGTGTTCCTCAGATGCTAGTAGCTCATCTCTTGGATAGGAGAAGGCTAATTACTATATAATCCTGGACCTTTGTGTCCATGGATAACCCTTCTCAAATATAACTTTACTCTTCTCTAATACTTCCTGGGGTTTCTCCCTGCACCCAAACTCTGATCAGGCTTTGCAAATCATGTAGATATTGCAGCACAGTTTAAAAGAAGCACTTATCACAGCCCTCCTTGTTAAATTTTAAATCTCAAGGTAGCTTCCAAGATGCGTGCATGCATGCATTGCTATGTCACTTCGGTCATGTCTGACTCTGCAACCCCATGAACTATAGCCCAACCAGGCTTCTCTGTCCATGGGATTCTCCAGGCAAGAATACTGGAGTGGATTGCCATGCCCTCCTCCAGAGGATATTCCTGACCCAGGAGTCAAACCCACATCGCTTATGTATCCTGCATTGGCAGGTGGGTTCTTTACCAGTAGTGCCACCTAGGAAGTCCAACTTCCAAGATACTCAGTCCACAGTCAGCTCCCTCCCATACCTGCTTATCTGCCCTCCCCACCCATTGTTCCCACTGCATTTGTTCCTTTAAATATGTCAGTCTAAAACACTGATCTAGGACATGTGTACATATTATTCATCTTTGTTCATCTCACACTACTGTCTTCCCATCCCAAAATATATTCCATATTCCACTATTTGTTCAAGAAATTATTTTTTTAAAGAAATCATTAAGTGGTATTGTGACTGGGGTCCCCAAGACTAGGTTCAGCTGACTTACATAACTCAGCACAGAGATATCAGTGAAAGAACACAGAGCAAAACTAGCAAAGGGAAAAGGCACAAGGGTAAAGTCCAGAGGACTTCTAAGAATCCTCCCCCAGCAAGGTCACAGAAGACATGTTTAATTCCACCAGCAACTAATTGTGACAACAGCTGCTAAGTGTTGTCTACCAAGGAAGCTCAGAGACTCAGCATGCAAGTTTTGTTGGAGGCTGGACATATAGGTACCCTCTGCCTAGCACAGAATGCAATTCCAGACTCCCAGAAAACAGGTGTTCTGCCCAGCTATGTTAACATTTTTCTGCACAGGCAAAACAAAATGTGACGTCTAGAATGTTCCTTTCAGCTTCTTGGGGTTCTTTTCAGGAGTGGTCTGTAATAATGTGAGAAGGTCCCAAGTAACTTAGTGTTAATAATCATTAAAATCCCCAAATTCACTTATATAAATTAATGAGAATTCAAGGCCATCCTAGACTAATGATACTTTATTGCTTTCTACTAAGACTTTTTTTTATAAGAGAGAAAGAGCTTCAGATACAATTAATGCCCTGAGATTTGCACTGGGCAGGTCATCACACTTCTCATTTCCTGCAGAAAAGATAAGTTGAAAGTCTGATCTAGTTAAACTCTAATTAAGAGATTTAGAAACTGAGACTCAAGAAGTGCATTCCTCATTCTCAGGTGGAAGCCAGCTGATAAGGGGTAGATACATAGCAACAGGGATGCTGCCTTTGAACTTAAAGTAGTCCCTTATCTCTAAACCTTTCCTTCTTTCCATTACAGAGAACAGTGGTTTTGCTTTTTTCCTTCTCAGTTTCTTGATGGTGGCTTGCAAGAATTTTTTAAGGTCAATGAACATTTAGCAAGGGAGCCAAGATTATTCAGAGGGGGAAAGGATAGTCTCCAATAAATGGTGTTGAGAAGACTTGATAACCACATGCAGAAGAATGAAATTGAACTCCTACTTATACCACTCATAAAAATGAACTCCAAATGGATTAAAGGTTTATATTTAAGACCTGGAATCATATACCTCCTAGAACAAAGGGGAAAATGCTTCTGGACACTGATCTCTGCAATGAATTCCTGGATATGACACAAGAAGTACAAACAAAGGCAAAAAAAAAAAAATTGAACTGCGTCCAACTTTAAAGCTTCTGCACAGCGGAAGAAACAGTCAACAAAATGAAAAGGCAACCTATGAAACTGGAGAAAACATCTGTAAGTCACAGATCTGATAAAGGGTTAATGGGTGGTGGTAGTCTACTCGCTCAGTCATGTCCAATTCTTTGTGATCCCATGAACTGTAGCCCACCAGGCTCCTCTGTCCATGGAAATTTTCCAGCAAGAATACTGGAGTGGGTTGCCATTTCCTTCTGCAGGGGATCTTCCCAACCTAGCGGTCAAACCCAAGTCTCCCTGAATTGGCAGGCAGATTCTCCACCACTACCTACTGTTCACAGCATGACACCAGGGGCTTTCCTGGTGGCTCAGGGGTAAGCAATCTGCCTGCCAACCCAGGAGATACAGTTCACTCCCTGGTCTGGGAAGATCCCATGTGCCGCTGAGCAACTAAGTCCGTGAGCTATAACTATTAAGTCTGTGCTCTGGAACCCAGAAACCACGACTACAGAGACCACACGCTACAACTACTAAAGCCTAGGTGCCCTGGAGTGATCAGCAGCAAGAGAAGCCACGGCAGTGAGAAGCCCGCACGCCGCAAAGAAAGAGCAGCGCTCCTTCCCTGCAACCGGAGAAAAGCCCACACCACAACAAAGACCCAGTACAGCCAATGAATAAATTAAAGATTAAAAAAGACACCAGGCCCCAAATGGACTCACTTAAGCTAAGCTCCACATCACCAAACCAAGACTTAATCGCAGTTTCAGCTCTCCCAGAAGCTGCATTTTAAAGGAGTCCAGCAGGAACACCCTCTCCCCCGAAGAGCAGTGGTAGGTAATCTGCGTACACCTCCCTGCCGTTCGCTAGAGAAAGTCACCTTACACTAGACAGAAGCAGATTAACTACGACCACTGCTTTGTTACCACTTCTTCTGCCAACAAGTCTTCCACTTCAAGCTGTGCTCCCTTCTACCTGCTAGATCAGATGCATCCTGATTGAATCAATTTTGTTCAAATGAACTCCCAACCTTTTTAATATACTTTAGTTCCTTTGGATAGTTCTGGTTTTATAGGCAGGCTTCCCCAGTGGCTCACCGGGTAAAGAACCCACCAGCAATGCAGGAGATGTGGGTTTGACCCCTGGGTTGGGAAGATCCCCTGGAGAAGGAAATGGCAACCTGCTTCAGTATTCTTGCCTGGGAAATCCATGGGCAGATGAGCCTGGCGGGCTACAATGCAAAGGGTCGTAAAGAGCCCTCAGATCCAGGCCTCTTTTCTGACCACAATGCAGTAAGATTAGATCTCAGTTACAGGAGAAAAACTATTAAAAATTGCAACATATGGAGGCTGAACAACACGCTGCTGGATAACCAATAAATCACAGAAGAAATCAAAATATGCATAGAAATGAATGAAAATGAAAACACAACAACCCCAAACCTATGGGACAATGGAAAAGCAATGCTAAGGGGAAAGTTCAGAGCAATACAGGCATACCTCAAGAAACAAGAAAAAAGTCAAATAAATAACCTAACTCTACACCTAAAGCAACTAGAAAAGGAAGAAATGAAGAACCCCAGGGTTAGTAGAAGGAAACAAATCTTAAAAATTAGGGCAGAAATAAATGCAAAAGAAACAAAAGAGACCATAGCAAAAATCAACAAAGCCAAAAGCTGGTTATTTGAAAGGATAAATAAAATTGACAAACCTTTAGCCAGACTCATCAAGAAACAAAGGGAGAAAAATCAAATCAATAAAATTAGAAATGAAAATGGAAAGATCACAACAAACACAGAAATACAAAGGATCATAAGAAACTACTATCAGCAATTATATGCCAATAAAATGGACAACTTGGAAGAAATGGACAAATTCTTAGAAAAGTACAACTTTCCAAAACTGAACCAGGAAGAATAGAAAATCTGAACAGGCCAATCACAAGCACAGACATTGAAACTGTAATCAGAAATCTTCCAGCAAACAAAAGCCCAGGTCCAGATGGCTTCACAACTGAAGTCTACCAAAAATTTCAAGAAGAGCTAACACCTATCCTACTCAAACTCTTCCAGAAAATTGCAGAGGAAGGTAAACTTTCAAACTTATTCTAGGAGGCCACCATCACCCTAATACCAAAACCAGACAAAGATGCCACAAAAAAAGAAAATTACAAGCCAATATCACTGATGGACATAGAGGCAAAACTCTAACAAAATTCTAGCAATCAGAATCCAACAACACATTAAAAAGATCATACACCAGGGATGCAAGGATTCTTCAATATCCACAAATCAATCAATGTAATACACCACATTAACAATTGAAAAATAAGAGCCATATGATTATCTCAATAGATGCAGAGAAAGCCTTTCACAGAATTCAACATCCATATATGATAAAAAAAAAAAAACTC
>SJYV01035324.1:433303-454342 GCA_006410875.1 Neotragus pygmaeus | reverse complement strand
GTAAGACCAGAAACTATAAAACTCCTAGAGGAGAACATAGGCAAAACACTCTCCAACATAAATCACAGCAGGATCCTGTATGACCCACCTCCCAGAATACTGGAAATAAAAGCAAAAATAAACAAATGGGACCTAATTAAAATTAAAAGCTTCTGCACAACAAAGGAAACCAGAAGTAAGGTGAAAAGACAGCCTTCGGAATGGGAGAAAATATTAGCAAATAAAGCAACTGACAACTAATCTCAAAAATATACAAGCAACTCCTACAGCTCAATTCTAGAAAAATAAACAACCCAATCAAAAAATGGGCCAAAGAACTAAACAGACTTTCTCCAAAGAAGACATACAGATGGCTAACAAACACATGAAAAGATACTCAGCATCACTCATCATCAGAGAAATGCAAATCAAAACCATAATGAGGCACCATTTCATGCCAGTCAGAATGGCTGCTATCCAAAAATCCACAAGCAATAAATGCTAGAGAGGGTGTGGAGAAAAGGGAACCCTCTTACACTGTTGGTGGGAATGCAAACTAGTACAGCCACTATGGAGAACAGTGTGGAGATTCCTTAAAAAACTGGAAATAGACTTGTCATATGACCCAGCAATCCCACTACTGGGCATACACACCAAGGAAACCAGAATTGAAAGAGACACATGTACCCCAATGTTCATCGCAACACTGTTTAATAGCCAGGACATGGAAGCAATCTAGATGTCCATGGCAGATGAATAGATAAGAAAGCTGTGGTACAAATGCACAATGGAGTATTACTCAGCCTTTAAAAAGAATACATTTGAATCAGTTCTAATGAGGTGGATGAAACTGGAGCCTATTATACAGAGTGAAGTAAGCCAGAAAGAAAAACACCAATACAGTATACTAACGCATATATATGGAAATTAGAAAGATGGTAACGATAACCCTGCATGCAATACAGCAAAAGAGACACAAATGTATAGAACAGTCTTTTGGACTCTGTGGGAGAGGGAGAGGGTGGGATGATTTTGGGGAATGGCATGGAAACATGTGTAATATCATATAAGAAATGAATCACCAGTCCAGGTTCGATACAGGATCCTTGGGGCTGGTGCACTGGGATGACCCGGAGGGATGGTACAGGGAGGGAGGAAGGAGGGGGGTTCAGGATGGGGAACACGTGTACACCCGTGGCAGATTCATGTTGATGTGTGGCAGAACCAACACAATATTATAAAGCAATTAGCCTCCAATTAAAATAAATAAATTTAAATTAAAACAAACCAAAAAAAAGGGTCCTCAGAACCGCCCCCCCACGAGCAGTGAGCAACCCGTGCATGCAGGAATGTTCCCATGCATTCCTCTGAGCACCACTTGCTCACCACCTCGGGAAGGGGTAAGTCAAGCCTCTCATGGACCCTAACTTCTCAGTTTCTGTGTCATAAGCTTTCAGACTTCAAGCATTTCTTGCCAACACAGAACATGACACAAGGGGACCCAACACCAAGGGGCCTTAATTCTCCGGGTCAACAGCAGTTAACCTTACCAGGATGATCTTGGACTAAGGTGGCCACAGTGATCAAGTTTTGACCTAGGGACTGGGTTAGCCAAAAAGTTTATTTGGGCTTTTCCATATACTGTCATAGAAAAACCCGAACAAATTTTTGGCCAACCCAGTAACGCACGCATTTATGAGATGACCCGGAGGACAAAGAGCCTCAGCAAAGCCCTCACCATCAAGAGCAGAAGGAAATTATTTTTCCTCCTCTATAGTTTCTGGAGATGAGGAAGAATTCCACTGAGATAGGATCCTGGGAAAGTTAGCAAAGGGTAAAAAGTCTTACAAAAGTCAGCTCTAATATTTATACGTGGAGCTTGGTAACAGAAGGTAAAATTTCACTTTGCCCCAACCTTCCCAAATTCGGGTTGGCAAGCAAAAACATATTAAGAATTATATCTCTGAATTGTGACTTGTGAATCTGCTTTCGGGTACCCATTGGTTATCAATCATTTCTCTCCCAGGGACAATACTGCCTTCTTCTCTTGCCTTTTGTCCTGAGAGCTGGACTTGGCACATCAGGTTGGAGGCCCCAGAAACAGGGACAGAATGTGGGTTGCCCCTCATTTGTGCTTCAAGTCCTCCTGACTGTTGCTGGCTCTCAGTGGAATTGTCTTTCTTTGGGGTATCTCTGGGAGTCGCCCTGTATCTTGGGAGGATAGTATCTCTAATAAACTTTAAGAATCCCTCTGATGTCTATGAATCTGTTCAATACTCTGCCAGGGATATTTACTGCTTGTCCTGGCTGAAACTTGACAAGATATCAGAAAGACTATATGCAGAAGCTGGCCACACTGGAAGCTCATATTTAGAACATCCACCAAAAAGTCAATTATTAAGTCTTCAGTGAAGGAGAGAAAAAGAAATACACCCTGAATAAAATGAAGGAAGAGGGAAAATGAGTGGATGTAGAACAGAAAAGACTCACTTGGTGTTTAGGATTCACTGGAAAGAGGACCTAAGATTGCATGAAAAACTGAATTCTCAGGGAAATTCAGAGAAAAGAACCATACCAACTAGTTTCTTTCATAAAACGAGTGGTCACTCTTTCTCCTGTGCTCCCATAAAACTTTGTTTATTCTCCTATTCACAAGCAGTCATCACAAAGTCTGCCTTTCATATACTCACACAAAGCAGGACTCAGTCCTAATAATTTTGGGTCATTCAGGCACTAGCACAGAGGCTGAAAAAAGGAAGGAACACCTAAGGCTCTTATTAGAATGGCCTGTTAAGATAGAATAAGTACACACAAAAAATCATAAGAAACTGAATGATTTTTTAAAAGTTGCCTGAATGGAGTTCAATGCGACACTGAAATTTTCTGCTGTGAAGGACATAATAATTGTAGAAACTATTGCCAGACCACTGCTAAGAGAGAGGCTTCTGGAGCATTTTCTTGCCTCTATTAGAGATCTGTCTTTCGGCCTCCACTGTCCCTTTCCTTTTAGCTCTATTAGTAAGGTTTCTCCTTGCTTCTCTGTAACACAAGTTCTGAATCCATGCAACACTGTAACTGTGTGTGCGTGTGTGCATGTGTAAAGGCAGAGGTGAATGTGTGTAGGCATAAATGTCTGCACATGTCTTTTAAAGTCTCATTTTATTTCTGGATTACTATGCTGGTCATGCTAATCAGAAAAAAATACAGTTGTTTTTAAGCTCAAGTCCCAAGAGAAAGTACCTCCTCCAACTAAAAATGGATTCCAAACAGCATCCAGTGGTCTCCTCTAAATAACCATGCATCTGCCTGCAGATGGCTTTAAATCATAAGACAAACTTGTACCTTCTGCTCCTTGGCTGATGGAAAGTCATATTTAATATTATTTCTCTCTGAGCTTCAATTACGAATGATTTTTTTTATTTCATGTGCTGAAAAAATAAGCAAAACAGCTGGGCTTGCAATAAATCACCAGATATATGTGCAGAAACTGTTTAGACCAAACCAGGAGACAAGCACAGCTGCTATCACTGGGACATGCCCGTCCATGCCAACAAGGCTGACCACAGATACCACCTCACCATCAACAGCACTTCTCAGATCACTGGACCCTAAAAGACCTACCTATATAGTCCACAATGACCAAAGTCATAAGGAAAGTGCTTATCCTGAAAAAAAAAAAAAAAAAAAACAAGTCAGCTAATGCTTGAAATTTCTCTGGCTTACTTAATCTACATTTCTATCTTTAGTTAATATACAAGAGAACACAATCTTCTTTGCGCTTAAAAAGTCATTAGCATGGTGGAGGCAACAAATCTGAAAAGGCAGAATGGTCTAAAGCAGGTTCACCAAAGATGCTTTCTACAACCAGCATCCACAAAGATGTTTTCAGGTAGAGAATAAGACTATGTAAGCACTTTCCTGGTAGCCCAGTGGTTAAGATTTCATGCTCCAGTGTTGAGGGTGCAGGTTTGATCCCTGGAAGGGGAACTAAAATCCCACACGCCCCGGGACCAAAAAACCAAAATATAAAACAGAAGTGATATTGTAACAAATTCAACAAAGACTTTAAAAACAGCCCCCCCAAAAAAAAAAAAAAAATTTCATAAACCTGAGTCGATTCCACATTTCCCCCTGTAAGCTGGGTTCACACCTGTAGATTGCAGCCAGCACCTTTATGGTAGACAGAGAGGACTTTGTTTCTCATGCTAAGTGAATTTTGGTTTATTTATTTTAATTGGAGGATAATTACAATATGTGATGGCCCCGCCATACATCAACATGAATTGGCCATAAGTATACATGTTTCCCATCCCTCCTGAACCCACCTCCCACCTCCCTCTCCACCCTACCCCTCCAGGTTGTCACAGAACACCAGCTTTGGGTTCCCTGCACCAAACATCTAATTCTCACTGACTGTTTTACAAATGGTAATAAATATGTTTCAAAGCTATTATTTCAAATCATCCTACCTTCTCCTTCTCCTCCCACTATGGCCAAAAGTGAACACAGAAGACTTCTGCCAGACACTAATGGGAGATAAAGGACACTAGCAAAGGGAGAAAATGGGGAGACAAGGCTAATAGTCTGCACTCATGCTGTTCCAATCCACTTCAAGACAACTGTAAAACTGGCATTTCCTACCTTGTATTCCCATCAGTCTGCTTAAGGCAACATTGCTTTTCTATAGCCACAAAGGGTTATGAACAATGAGAACATGTAAAATAGAAGGGAATAGGTTTTCCACTTCAAAGTTTATTAAGAAGCTACATATTCCACATGTTAAAGATGTTCAAGCCACATTCTGACTAATCTGACCTGAGTTCTGATTGTGAAGATAAAGGCAGTGTGCAGATAAGGTGGTCAAAACCCACATGTGCTTAGCACGTAGAGACTATCAGTTCCATGAAATAATTGGTTTTAAATTCTCCAGATACATTATACTTGATAAGATGTGAACCTTTTATAAATAGGATGTAAGAGCAGGTTAGGTCTCTGCTCTTACAAGTGGAAATTAGACAGTATTTATTATATTAGATTAATACAGTCAATTGGTAGAATTAAAACACACTTGAGCACATGCAGGCCTGCTTTTCCTCAAAAACTTTTTAACTCTTTCCGGCTAAGAAACCGTAGACACAAACTGAGAACTCTGTTCCCGATTGCAGCTCTGAGTGCTGACAGATTAACACTGCTTCACAACTCAAGGGAGTGTTTCTGGCGCTGAAGGAAACTGGCTCTTGAAGTAGCTTTTTGTAAGTTACTAGTGTGCTGCTGTTGAAATAATTTCTTTTCTCCCACATTAATGTACCTCCTGCATTTCCCTTCCTGCTCATGTCAGTGGCTGCAAGCCTGAGTGAGACGCCAGAGCATCTTAAGGACTGCAAAGAGCTGTCAGCCACAGCTGGGACTCCCTTTCCCTGGGCAGAGAGCAACTGTCCAGTGGTAACAAGTGGGGCAGAAGCTGGGGAGATGAGAAATCTCAAACAAACAGATATTCTTTTAAGAGTGCTTTTAGCCAGAAATATGTCAAACTCAAAATAGCATTAAAGAATTACCAAGCAGACCATCTCGGAAGCACAGCTTCTCAGCCAGAGGGGAGCTGTCTTTTCAGTTTGGAGGGATTCTTTGTTTTAGGAGTAACTTGATTCTTTTAAAGTAACTTTTGGTATTCATACTTACAGTCTGAAAACTAACCTCTTCAACACTGTCAACGATCCATCAAACTCTGTTTGTTGTGATGCAGTTTAGAACCATTCCTCGCAGGACCTCCCCACTGATTGAGCTGATCTGATTTTCTTCCACTGCACAGCCTGGGCCCCAAACTCCCCTCATTCAAACTTGATACCCACAGTAGTGACTGAAAAACTCATGTGACTTATTTTTATTTGTACCTGGATGAGTTCCTTTTAAGGCATAAGTTTCTCAAGAGTTGTGTTCAACTTCCTATGTGTTCAGTAATGAGGGAGTTCTGACACTGAGTTAGGAGACATCATCTCAACAAGATGCTAAGAAGATTAAGACATCCGATGATATATTCACAATGTGAATTGCATCAAGCGGGTGCAGGAGAAATACTTGACTGAAAAGCATATGTATTTGTGCTCCCCTTTTAAGCGAGTATATAAAGATATGCCTCCATGTAAGTTCTAGCAGAAAGATGGTGGGAATCTAGATGTGTGAACTCTTATTTCTATCTGGAAAAAGATGACCTCAGAGTTTCAGTTTCTCCCACTGTACATAATGCGATGACAAGAAGTATGGATATCAAACAGCCTGTCTTTCCCCCATATGGTATTTATACATTAACAATGGGGGCTATTCGGGATTCCTGCAAAGTAATCTCAAAATCTGATCAGGGAAAGTCACATCAAGAACAAAAACTATCATTTACCATCCACCATGCTGCGTATTTTGACTTGTTTTAAGGCGGTCTTAAAGCCTTTAGAGTAATAATAAACAAAAGAGTTTAGATACTCTGTTATATTCCATTTAATTATAGCCTTTGCAAGAATCATATTGCAAACAGACTCTACTTTGGAGGAATGCTTGTTAACACTCAGAAGGACAAGTTTGTAAGAAATCTTGAGTATGTAATCTCAGTTATGATGATATCTCATTTTATGAACACTCATGCTTACAAGTTAACACTGGAAGGTTTATCAAGCCTTTGAAATCAACACAAAAGAGAAAGGAATACCTACTATGAATATACTGTGTATTTATATATGTATATGTATATTTTAAACACATATGTACACAAAAAAACACATAATTCCATATGGAAAGGTCTTCAATTTTCAAGTAACTTTCATCAGTGAACTAAATCTCCTTTGAAAAAGCAAAGTAGAATCAGAAGACAAAGAAGATATTGAGATTTTGAAGTGTTCTTGAAACACCAATAAATCCAACTTTAAGGAAAAAAATGAATAATTTTATGGCTAACTTTAAAAATAATATTCTTTAAGTTTACACTCAGGGACTGAATAAAATAGACAATGGTAAGCTTTCATAAAAATTAATTGAAAGAGAAATTACAAGGAGCTCACATCTGTGCCATACACAATTTGTTTTCATTTCATTCAAATCATTTAAATTGGGGGGGGGGATTTATATGTTATGATTCATTTCCACACAAATCATAAAAAGACACTGAGTGATGTATTTTCAAGAGTGTCTAATAATGTTTTATATTTTTTCCTTCAATCACAGAAAGAGGCATATTGCCAAGAAGACAAGAACTTCTACACGGTGTCTATAACTACTGCTCACCTGCTCGGGGGGTAGGAAGTTTGTGGGCTACTGGGGAACAGTGGTGTGAAGAGTAATAATGTACCTATGGGTACATTGAAGTTTGCAACATTTTCTGCTCATGGGACTAGTGGTGTGGTGAAAATCGAAGAACATTAAGCAAAATTCTTCTGGTTGGTTCCTGTATATACATACCTAAGTGACCAAGTATATAAAAGGAAATACTTTACCCATGAGAAGTAACTGTGCTTTGTCAATTATTTCCTCTACTTGAAATTAATATCTTTGTTATTCGTCAGTTTCCATTCCACTTTTAAGTGAGATTTTTATTTCTTGAGGCAATGTGCTCACCTTCCCTATAAAGAGGTCTACCCGAATTCATCAGGGTACATTAAGAGTGAGAGAACCTTCTGATCCACAATGCTCAAAGCTTATCATGAAAAATGGTGACAGAGAATCCTTCTAACAGTCTCACTAATTCAACATACTCAGAACTAAACTAACCAATTGCACTCTTCTCTCCATTGATTATGGTACCTATTCCAAGCCACTAAGTAATCTGCCGGTGGAGGTAAGAAGCAGCAGTCTCTAACTCCTGATGCTCACACAGACTGGCCTGACTTAATGGCCATGAATCTGATTCTCGTATTTTGTGTCCTAATATTCTCCAATATTACTACCTGGAGTAGAAGCAAAGAGGACGAAAGACAGCTTTGTAACCAATGACAGGATAAGGTGAGGTTGAAATAGATACCAAATAAAATTATATAAATTATAATCATCACAAACTGGTATTTAAATTATACCCCAAAACTGAACCCATGTATTCAGAAAAGATCCAAAATTTAATTAACAGAAAGCCTACAAAAGTCCTGTGCTCCAGATTTTACACTTAAAGTCCATTTAAACACTTAGGAAGCCAAGAAATGGATCTACCTGACTTACTGAAATAGCAGCAGGAGTGAATGCAGCCTGAAGGGAGGTCCATCTGACATGGAGGAGAAACTCAGGGCCTCAGAGAACTTCTTCAGTTCAGTTCAGTCGCTTAGTGGTGTCCAACTCTGTGACCCCATGAATCGCAGCACACCAGGCCTCCCTGTTCATCACCATCTCCCGGAAGTCACTCAGACTCACATCCATCGAGTCAGTGATGCCATCCAGCCATCTCATCCTGGGTCGTCCCCTTCTCCTCCTGCCCCCAATCCCTCCCAGCATCAGAGTCTTTTCCAATGAGGCAACTCTTCTCATGAAGTGGCCAAAGTAATGGAGTTTCAGCTTTAGCATCATNGAGTCCGTGATGCCATCCAGCCATCTCATCCTCGGTTGTCCCCTTGTCCTCCTGCCCCCAATCCCTCCCAGCATCAGAGTCTTTTCCAGTGAGTCAACTCTTCTCATGAAGTGGCCAAAGTAATGGAGTTTCAGCTTTAGCATCATTCCCTTCAAAGAAACCCCAGGGCTGATCTCCTTCAGAATGGACTGGTTGGATCTCCTTGCAGTCCAAGGGACTCTCAAGAGTCTTCTCCAACACCACAGTTCAAAAGCATCAATTCTTCGGCACTCAGCCTTCTTCACAGTCCAACTCTCATATCCATACATGACCACAGGAAAAACCATAGCCTTGACTAGACGGACCTCAGTCGGCAAAGTAATGTCTCTGCTTTTGAATATACTATCTAGGTTGGTCATAACTTTTCTTCCAAGGAGCAAGCATATCAGGCAGCATAACTCTGTCTTAGGCCAGGGAGGAGGGAACCTTATTCGAGACTGAATCATGGACTCAGAGCTCAGAGAGACATAGCTAGGAGGAAAGATTTCCAACTGAGGACTGCCAGCAAGTGCCAATCACTCAAACTCCTTTATCTCAACACTTCTTTTTAAAAATTATCAAGCCTCCTCAAAGAGAAATTTTACATGGGTTCTTTCTTAGCATTTACCATGTCCTTAGTTGCTCACTCATGTCCAGCTCTTCGTGACCCCATGGACTGCAGCATGCCAGGCTTCTCTGTCCATCACCAACTCCCAGAGCTTGCTCAAACTCCTGTCCATCGAGTCGATGATGTCATCCATCTATCTCATCCTCTGTCATCCCCTTCTCCTCCTGCCTTCAATCTTTCACAGCATCAGGGTCTTTTCTAAGGAGTCAGTTCTTCGCATTAGGTGGCCAAAGTATTGGAGCTTCAGCATCAGTCCTTCCAATGAATATTCAGGATTGATCTCCTTTAGGACTGACTGGTTTGATCTCTTTGTTGTCCAAGGTCACTCTCAACAGTCTTCTCCAACACCAGAGTTCAAAACATTAATTCTTCGGTTCTCAGTTGAGTCCAAGTCTCACATCCATACATGACTAAATAAAAAAACCATAAGCTTTCACTAGACAGACATTTGTCGGCAAAGTAATGTCTCTGTTTTGTAATATACTGTCTAGGCTGGTCATAGCTATTCTTCCAAGGAGCAAGTGTCTTAATTTCATGGCTGCAGTCAACAACTGCAGTGCTTTTGGAGCCTAAAAAAATAGTCTGTCACTGTTTCCCTGTCTATTTGCCATGAAGTGACAGAAGCAGATACCATGATTTTAGTTTTTTGAATGTTAAGTTTTAAGCCAGCTTTTCCACTCTCCTCTTTCACTTTCATCAAGAGGCTCTTTTGTTCTTTGCTTTCTGCCGTAAGAGTGGTATCATCTGCATATCTGAGGTTATTGATAATTCTCTCAGCAATCTTGATTCCAGCTTGTGTTTCATGCAGCCTGGCATTTCACATGATATGCTCTGCATACAAGTTAAATAAGCAGGGTGACAATATACAGCCATGACATACTCCTTTCCCAATTTGGAATCAGTCCGTTATTCCATGTCCAGTTCTAACTGCTCCTTCTTGACCCACATACAGATTTCTCAGGAGGCAGGTCAGGCAGTCTGGTATTCCCATCTCTTGTAGAATTTTCCAGTTTGTTGTGATCCACAGAGTCAAAGGCTTTGGCATAGTCAATGAAGCAGAAGTAGATTTTTTTCTGGTATTCTCTTGCTTTTTCAATGATCCAACAGATATAGCAATATGATCTCTAGTTCCTCTGCCTTTTCTAAATCCAGCTTCAACATCTAAAGTTCATGGTTCATGTACTGCTGAAGCTGGGCTTGGAGAATTTTGAGCATAACTTTGCTAGCATGTGAGATGAGTGCAATTGTGCAGTAGTATGAACATTCTGTGGCATGGCCTTTCTTTGGGACTGGAATGAAACTGACTTTTTTCAGTCCTGTGGTCCCTGCTGAGTATTCCAAATTTGCTGGCACATTGAGTGCAGCACTTTAACAGCATGATCTTTTAGGGTTAAGCACCTGTAAGTTTGAAATGCCTACTTGTTAATGAATTTTTCAATCACCATTTTAATTAAAACTACTTTGAGGATGGATATTAAATTATGTTAAAGTCATTTTTGGCATTTAAAGAGTTGATCTAATATTCTTACTGGAGAACAAATGCAGTAAATATAGAAATACAGTAAAATCATAAGAAACATTGTATAATATCCAACTAGACATGCATTCCCAGAACAAACCCTTGGTAATGGATGTATGGTATTAAGACACTCCCTTCCTTTGAAATTCCATGTTATTTTAACTGTTGCCAGTAGAGAAGGACACAGAGACAAAGCCTAGAAAACAGTTAGGTGGGCCTTTGACTGTGTGGATCACAATAAACTATGGAAAATTCTGAGAGAGATGGGCATACCAGACCACCTGATCTGCCTCTTGAGAAACCTGTATGCAGGTCAGGAAGCAACAGTTAGAACTGGACATGGCACAACAGACTGGCTCCAAATAGGAAAAGGAGGACGTCAAGGGTGTATATTGTCACCCTGCTTATTTAACTTCTATGCAGAGTACATCATGAGAAACGCTGGGCTGGAAGAAGCACAAGCTGGAATCAAAATTGCCGGGAGAAATATCAATAACCTCAGATATGCAGATGACACCACCCTTATGGCAGAAAGTGAAGAACTAAAAAGCCTCTTGATGAAAGTGAAAGAGGAGAGTGCAGAAGTTGGCTTAAAGCTCAACATTCAGAAAACGAAGATCATGGCATCTGGTCCCATCACTTCCTGGGAAATAGACGGGGNGCAGATGACACCACCCTTATGGCAGAAAGTGAAGAACTAAAAAGCCTCTTGATGAAAGTGAAAGAGGAAACTGAAACTGTTGACTTAAAGCTCAACATTCAGAAAACTAGGATCATGGCATCCAGTCCCATCACTTTATGGAAAATAGGTGGGGAAACAGTGGCTGACTTTATTTTGGGGGGCTCAAAAATGACTGCAGATGGTGACAGCAGACATGAAATTAAGACGCGTACGCCTTGGAAAGAAAGTTATGACCAACCGAGACAGCATATTTAAAAGCACATAACATTACTTTGCTGACAAAGGTCTGTGTGTGTAGTCAAAGCTATGCTTTATTCAGTATTTGTGTGAGGATGTGAGAGTAGGACCATAAAGAAAGCTTAGTGCCAATGAATTGATGCTTTTGAACTGTGGTGTTGGAGAAGACTCTTGAGTCCTTCGGACTGTAAGGACATCAAACCAGTCAATTGTAATGGAAATCAGTCCTGAATTTTCATTGGGAGTACTGAGGCTGAAGCTGAAACTCCAATATTTTGTCCACCTAATCGAAGAACTGACTCATTGGAAAAGACCCTGATGCTGGGAAAGATTGAGGTCAGGAGAAGGCAGGAGGAGAAGGAGACAACAGAGGATGAGACTGTTGGATGGCATCTCTGACCAATGGTCATGACTTTGAGCAAATTTTGGAAGGTGTTGATGGACAGGGAAGCCTGGTGCTACAGTCCCTGGGGTCGAAAACAGTTGGAGATGACTGAGAGACTGAACCGAACTGATAGAATTTTATCAAGTGATGGTTTTCAGCATATATTAGAAAATCAATATCTTGGTGTAATTGGTGAATTTTATTCAAAGATTTCTAACTGAGTCACTTTCACTTCTGTAGTAGCACTTTTTGGGGGTGAAACTGACATACTTTTGTTTGTCTCATGAAATTCATTTATTGTTGATACATTTTTTGAACTTGTCTATTTAAGGGGAGAAAAGGCTTGCATAAAGTCTTTATTACATGGTGATTTTTAACTACTTGATTTTTTTCTATTGTTACTGAAGTAATTGGAATTTCTGTCTCAGTCCAATGTTGGTAAACTCTGTTTTCCTTACAAATTATGACTTTGTAAATCTAGATTTTAAAATTTGTTAAATTATATTAGGATTGTGCCTTTTTTTAATTGCTAGGTTGTACGTGACCAAAACCTAACCGAAATATATGAGTATCTACAATGTCCAGGAATAAAAATTGGCTTTACCTACTGCTGGGTCCATGGATTCCACAAGAATTGGTCCTTTTCTTGATCTCCATTCTTCTCATTTTTAGTTATCTGTTCAGTCACAGTGTCTCCTCATTCTCTGAGTCGTCAGATGTTTACTGAGAACTTACAATGTGCCAGCATCTTATTTGTGTTGGGAGTCTAAGTGATCAACACTTGAAACAATACAGGTGTCAGCATCTCTGAATTTATGTAATTTCCACATAAACTGGATGATGGTGAGGGTCACTGTTTGGTGATATATTTGGGCAGAAGGAGAGGCCTGTGACAGATCAGTTTTGCATGACTGTGGGTGACATTTGGAGGGCCGAATTTTCCACCAGCTTCATTAGGGCAGCTAGGGAGAGCTGAGAGTATACTGTTCAAAATCTGGCTGCCAAGCCACTGTGATGAAGTGAGCAATGACGCTATAGCAGTGTGTGGCTGTACCATCTTAGCCCATGGCTCAGTGGGAAGGCTGAGTTCAGTTCAGTTCATTTGCTCAGTCACGTCTGACTCTGCGACCTCATGAATCGCAGCACGCCAGGCCACCCTGTCCATCACCAACTCTCGCAGTTCATTCAGAATCACGTCCATCGAGTCAGTGATGCCATCCAGCCATCTCCTCCTCTGTCGTCCCCTTCTCCTCCTGCCTCNCTTTGCGACCCCGTGGACTGTAGCCGGCCAGGCTCCTCTGTCCATGGGATTTCCCAGGCAAGAATACTGGAGTGGGTTGCCATTTCCTTCTCCAGGGGATCTTCCTGACCCAGGGATCGAACCCAGGTCTCCTGCACTGCAGGCAGATGCTTTAACCTCTGAGCCACCATTGCTTTATAATACTGTGTTAGTTTCTGCTGTAAAAATCAACCACATGTATACATATACCCCTCCCTTTAGAGCCTCCCTCCCACTTTCCGCACCCTCCCCTCTAAGCCATCACAGCGCACCAAGCTGAGCTCTCTGTGCGCCATAGCAGCTTTCCGCTAGCCATCTATTGTACACATGGGAGTGTATATATATATCAACGCTACTCTCTCAATTTGTCCCACTCTCCTTCCCCTGCTGTGTCCACAAGTCCATTCTCAATGTCTGCGTCTCTACTCCTGTCCTGCAAATTGGTTTATCAGTCCCCAAAACAGTGGTTAGATGCTACAAAGGAGCTGGAAATGCCTTAACCATATGTGTGTTGTCAGGCCAAGGGCTTTGTGCATCTCTGTCAAGGGAGTACTAACCTTTTCTCCTTTCACATAACACCAAAATAGTATTCTGGACTATATTTCCCCAACCTAATTTTGGGCTTCCCTGGTGGCTCAGCATTTACCATCTGCCAGTGCAGGAGCCGCAAGAGACATGGGTTCCATCCCTGAGTGGGGACGATTCCCTGGAAGAGGAAATGGTAACCCACTCCAGTATTCTTGCCTGGGAAATATCATGAAGAGAGGAGCCTGGCAGGCTACAGTCCATGCGGTCGCAAGAGTTGGAAACGGCTTTGTGATTAAAAACAACAACCTTAATTCTATCCAAGGTTATCCATTCCAGTAAATAGAACCATCATGCATTCAGTGGATCAGATGAAAGCATAAAAGTCCTATTTAACTGCTCTTTTCTTCCCAAATTTGATCCCACCTGCCAGAAAAATCAGTGGATTCTGCCATCAAAACTGTCGATCTGATCACTTATCCCTACCTCCACCACTAAATTAATCATCATTATCACTGACCTGCATATTTTAATAGCCTCCTAACTGCTCTCTTTCCTCCATACAGTTTTTCCCCCTCCGTACAGTTTAATCTCTACACATGAAGCAGAGTGATTCTTTCAAAATATAAATGAACATGTGCCCCTTTTCCTCAAAACCCTACAACAGCATCCCTCTGTGCGTGTGTGTGTTCTCAGTCGCTTCAGTCATGTCCGACTCCTTGAGACCCCATGGATTGTAGCCCGCAAGGCTCCTCCGTCTATGGAATTCTCCAGGCAAGAATAGTGGAGTGGGTTGCTACTCCCTTCTCCAGGGGATCTTCCTGACCCAAGGATGGAACCTAGGTCTCCCGTGTCTCCTACACTGGCAGGTGGATTCTTTACCACTGAGCCACCAGGGAAGCCTGGCATCCCTCTACACAGACTGAAATCCCAAGTCCTTGCTGTCTCTCATGCCCTACTTTCTGTGTACTCCTCTGACTTTGAAGATCATTCTCCAGAGTTTCTCTTATTTCTGCATGTCTTTGCATGTAAGGCACAAACTGCACTTTGTTCCAGACCATATTTAAGGTGCTTGTATAGCAAAGAGCCTTAAAAGTTAGAGTGCCTCCCTGTGGAGCAAAGGGTAGGCATACTTACTTCCCATTATAAAAGATTTGGGTTCCATGAACTCAGGGTTCTTCACCTATAACACAACCCACTGAATGAGAATCACCTTTTCGTGTTACTATATATAAATAGCACCAAAAAATGTTGCTGTCTTGGCTAATGGTATCTGTCCTTTGTCTCTGCTTCAGGAGTATTGTATCTTTAACTAGCATCCACCCAAGTGTGGCAGACTAACTTAATATCTTGTAACATAAAGAAAATGTGACTCATTAATTTTAAATCCATAACCTAACCACCCAGTCCATAACCTAGCCACTCTACTCAAAGGTTTACAATGAGTAATAACAGTGGATATACTACTATCAACTCTCCAGGGGTAAAAAGAGAATACAATAAATATTTGTATGTCAATAAGTTAGAACCTATATAAAACAGACAAATTCCTAGAAACACACCAATTGCTAAACCCAATTCAAGAAGAGAGGAAATTTGAATACACCCAAGCAAGTAGAGGGACTGAGTCAAATCACAAACTTCCAACAAGAACAAAAATGTCAGACTCTTAAAGGAAATTTCAGTGTAAATCTTCAAAGCTGAAGTAGGCAACAGATTCTTAAACATGACACCTAAAGCAAAAGAAACCAGTGGATTAAAAAAAAAAAACCAGACATCATAATTAAAATTTTTATACAAAGAACATTATCAAAAAAAGCATTATTTACAAATGGTATTTGACTGAAGTCTAGAACTCATGGGCAAAGGATTTGAATAAAATATATAATAGCCAATAANAAAAACCAGACATCATAATTAAAATTTTTATACAAAGAACATTATCAAAAAAAGCATTATTTACAAATGGTATTTGACTGAAGTCTAGAACTCATGGGCAAAGGATTTGAATAAAATATATAATAGCCAATAAGGTGTGAAAAATACTCAGAATCATTAGGCATCAGGGATATCTTTTTTTTAAGCAACACTGAGATACCACTCCATATAACCACTAAATGACTATAATTTTTTAAAGTTGCAAAATAAAACTTGTTGAAAGGGTACAATGAAATTATAATCTTAATGTAGGCAAAAATGTGTACTAGAACAGACACTTGAAAACAATTTCACATTTCTTCAAAAAATTAAACATAAAGTTATAATCCCAGACCTAAATGTCTATCAACAGAGGAATGGGTAAAGAAGATGTGGTACACATACACAATGGGATGCTACTCAGCCATAAAAAGAACAAAATAATGATATTTGCAGCAATATGAATGGACCTAGAGATTATCATATTAAGTCAACTAGAGAAAGACAAATATGTGATATCAGTTACATGTGGAAACTAAAAAGATACAGATGAACTTAGTTACACAACAGAAGTGCACTCACAGACATTAAGAAAACAAACGTATGGTTACCAAAGGGGAAGCGCTGGGCTAGGGTGGGATAACTTAAAAGGTTGGTATTAACAAACACTACTGTATAGAAAACAGATAGCCAGCAAGAACCTACCTTATAGCACCTTCTATAACCTTCCTTATAGAACTCTACTCAATATTTTGTAATAATCTATACGGGAAAAGAATCTGAGAAAGAATGGAGATATGTATAACTGACTTNACTGTATAGAAAACAGATAGCCAGCAAGAACCTACCTTATAGCACCTTCTATAACCTTCCTTATAGAACTCTACTCAATATTTTGTAATAATCTATACGGGAAAAGAATCTGAGAAAGAATGGAGATATGTATAACTGACTTGCTTTTCTGTTCACCTGAAACTAACCACATTACAAATCAACTATATCACAATAAAAAAAATTCAATTAAAAATAGATGTTCATAACAAGAAAGTATATATGAGTGTTCATAGTAGCATTATTGATAATAGTCAAACATTGGAAATAGTCTATTATAGAAAAATAGACAATATGTTGCACATTTCGTGGAATGCTATATAGCCATAAAGAGGAATTAAGTAATGACACATGTTACAACGTGGAGGCACTCTAAAACAACATTATGCTAAGTGATAGCAGACATAAAATCCATCTGTAGTATGATTTTATTAATACGGAGTGTCCGGTAGAATAGGAAATCCAAAGAGATTAGCAGTTGACAGGAGATGAGATCTGTGATTTCTTTTGAGGGTGATGAGATGTTCTAGAGTTAAAAAGTGATGTTTGTGCAATATTATAATAAAAAGCCAGCTTAATAATTTTATTATATGTATTAAATAATTATTTATTTAAATAAAAACAAGATAAAACTAATAAAACTGTCACTTTTTAAAAGGATACAACTTTCAATATAATTATAAATATAAGATTATATTTTACCCCCAGAACCTAGCACCGTGCCCAGCATCTAGTAGGTACACAAATATAAATTGATAAATAAATCAAAGATAGCAAATCCAAAGAAACTGATTAATTTAGATCGAATTGTACATATACTGAAGTTCTACATGCCAAAAAAATCAGTCCTAGGAGACTAGATTAGACGGGAAGAATCCAGTGGTGCGCTAGTAAATGTTTGACAGTCTTCTCCAATGGGAGAGCCCGGTTTGTAAATACTCTCAGCTTGGCTGGTCTCAAGCTACCTACCATCACTGAACATGGTGATATGACATTTGCACATCGTCGGCTTTTGTAGGCTAGGACAAGCCAGCTCCAACACACCACGGGGAAAACTCCAAGTCAGGGAGCAGAGAGACCAGCACTGGTGAGCGTGTTTAGAGAGCTTATTTCCTGGGACNATCACTGAACATGGTGATATGACATTTGCACATCGTCGGCTTTTGTAGGCTAGGACAAGCCAGCTCCAACACACCACGGGGAAAACTCCAAGTCAGGGAGCAGAGAGACCAGCACTGGTGAGCGTGTTTAGAGAGCTTATTTCCTGGGACTGAGGCACTTTGCTGTCTGCACAGTTATGAATTATAATGAAAAAAACATTAGACTCCTACAAGCACGTACTGTTCTTGATTAAGATGCGAGCACTTCCTCACAAAGAGGGGGTGGGAGAGAAAAGAACAGCCACTACCTTTGGTCACCGCATCTTTGATCCACATAGGCACCTGCTGGCCGACACTTACAGACACATCACAGACAGTCAATACAGATTAGAGCTCCGCTTTCAGAAACACAGACTCACTTGCAGGAACACTGTGGAAGCAACTCAGGTCTCAGGGCGCAAGTGAAGTTTCTTTGTGTGTTAAATTAATTTTATACTGACCATCCTGAGCCAGAGGATTCAGCCTGCCTGTTCCACACCTGCCTGTTTATGGCTCCGAGTGGTTAGGCTTCCAGATGACCATCTGAACTGACCTGGAGAAAGCAGTCTAAATACCCATGTGACATCTTCTGAATGTGCTAAATTTAAGAAAATGTGTTAGTTTTAGAGGCTTCCCTGGTGGCTCAGTCTCGTAAAGGTCGCCAGAATCTATCAAACCTGAGCAGGGAACTCTTTGGCACAGGGTCGAAGGGTAACCAATGTATCCCACACTTACTGAATGAATCAATGGTTTGAGACAGATTGGTCTGGGCAGTGGAAGCAGGGTTATAAGCACAGTATATGACATGCAACTTGTAAAGTGATTAAGATAGCAATAACAAAAGCCCTCAGAGCCTCCAACACACACAGAACCTTGCCCAAGCATATTTATCATGAATTCAGCCCACTGCTGAGCTTCAGGATAAAAGTTCCTAATACAGCTGCTGCTGCTAAGTCCCTTCAGTTGTGTCGGACTCTGTGCGACCCCATAGATGGCAGCCCACCAGGCTAACCTGTCCCTGGGATTCTCCAGGCAAGAACACTGGAGTGGGGTGTCATTTCCTTCTCCAATTCCTAATACAGTGCCCCTCTCCCCCAAAAAAAGACCACTGTACAGGATACAAGCGTCTTCTCCCCATATGCATCTCACCACATTCTCCACCTCCACACACAAGGAAAGGTGGAAACCAAGACGAAGCTTTTCATTAATAATTCACATTCTTAGAAAACCTCAAGCACTGCAGCAAAACTCTCTCCTCTAGTCATTAATGGACTAAACAAACTTGACAACTGGATAAGAAGGGAAGGACAATGACAAGCCAGAAGACATGTTAATTAATGGCATGCCTTTCTAAGAATGTATTGCTTTTCTGCATCAGCATCTTAAATAATTGAGCAACCTCTTGAGGCAATCTTTGGAGCCTCTTTTTTTAACAGCAACAATGTTTAAAACAATTAGAATGAGTGTCTCTAGTCTGTGGAATGGTGTGAATATAGACTTTGAAGCCACAAATTAATAGTGTTTCAACCCCAGAGCTGCAACTAAGTGGATGGAATTTCCTGACCCAATTGTGCAGAAAGACAAATCTTGCTTATCTATAAGTATTCAGAACCACAGTGTAGCAGAAAAGCAGGGGCTTAACTTCAGCCAGCATGTCCCAATTTATGCTTCCACCAAAAAAAAAAAAAAAAAAAAAAAATTCGTATTCCTCAAAGATGACTTGGGTTTTAAAAAAGTTTTGAAAATACTTCATGCTGAATTTTCTTTTTAGAGATGGAGGGTATTAAGTCTGAGAAATTGTACAGAATTAAGAGCTTAACTCTGTTTATTTCATCATTAACCAAACTCATTTTACTAAGCATATGGCTCTATCTAAACGTAGACTAGCATTTCTCAGAATACAGTCTGAAGGTATTCGCAGTAGCAGGTTTTTCTAACCCATCCAAAATGTACTTTAAATGTAGCTTCCCCACGTTTATGCCTAAGGGAATCCAGGAAAATACTCAACCAATGAGTAATCCCAATTCTCTAAAAAGGCTCATAGGAAATAAAATGGCCACAGGGACAAATTTTAGTTATGCTTGTGTGTGTACCACGCAGGCAGTGACCACGGAAATGGCCCATCATAAAATGAAGAACGAGTGTAGTGATGTATGATATCAACTGCTGTCACGGCCTGGAGTCAAGCGTGCCAAACTTACTGANAAAGAAGGCCCCTCCCCAGCCCTGTAGCCCAGGCTTGATTGCTTCCAGAGTTGGAGAGACAGCTTAGCAGGCTCTTGTTTCTTGCCGATGTACCTTATTAGTAGCACCTGGCATCATAACCCGCTAATGGGAACCAGCGCTCTCCTCCTGCGTGGCCAGTGACAAGTAGCCCTGTCAGCCGGAGCTCGCCGTGCGAGGAAGTTCCTATTAGCTTTATGGTCAGGAGAACTTGTCCTGTTCAGGAAATGAATGTTGCCGCTAAAGGTCCTCGGCCCTGACCCTGGCGGCGTAACCTGTGCGGGCTGGGGAGACCCCGCTCAGGATGCTTGGGATTTCAGCCCCTCTCTGGTTCTTGTCATATGTAAAGAGGGAATCATTGTGGTATGTTGCAGCCTTGAACTTTTGATTTATGCAGCGAGGGCGACTTAACCGTTTCCATGCCTGGGCGGGCCGTGTGGTGACAGAGCTCAGGGTGTGCGCCTAGGTGTTGGGGGGCGAGGACGGAGCGCGCGTGCTGGCTGGCGGCGTGGCCGCTGGAACGTCAGGAGAACACTTGGATTGCTTTTCCTTCCCGGAAAAGCACCTTCAGGGGTGCTTGTTGCCTGCGGAAGGGTGAGCCTGGGTTTGAATCCATTCTCTGCCTGCTGGGAGCCCCGTGATAGATACCCAGCCACCCGCTTCCTCATCTGCGCCAGGATGTTAATAACGTCAGTTTCACGCTTGCTGCCATGATGGTGTTCCTAGGACGGTGCGCGCGGGACCCCCGGGCCAGGCACGTGGGCTGGTCTCAGGGCACAGTGTCGGGAGGGAGGTGCGTGTTTCCTTTTTGCCCCTTGTAACATGGTTTGAAAAACGGAAGAGAATGGCAGAGCACTTTTTTCGAGTATCAAGACCGTTTCTCTCCCTCATCCCAGGCTAAAATCTTTACGGAAAGACTGCTTAGGTGGCTTCTCCTCCTGTCTTTTCAAACCTGTGAGTAGCGTTTGTAAATGTGACATTTGTGGAGACCAGCAGCGTTTGACCTCATTCTCGAGGTGAACTCTGGCCTCACTCTTTGAGAAGAGGCGTTTGTGAGTTGCCTGGAGAAAGGATGGGTCGTCACTTCTGCTGCCGCCGCTGCCTTGCTAAAGGCCCCTGGTGACAAAGGGGTGCACTGCAC
>SJYV01035324.1:421172-433203 GCA_006410875.1 Neotragus pygmaeus | reverse complement strand
GACTCTGTGCGACCCCACAGACGGCAGCCCATTGGGCTCTGTCATCCCTGGGATTCTCCAGGCAAGAACACTGGAGTGTGTTGCCATTTCCTTCTCCAATGCATGAAAGTGAAAAGTGAAAGTGAAGTCTCTCAGTCGTGTCTGACTCAGCGACCCCATGGACTGCAGCCTACCAGGCTCCTCCATCCATGGGAGTTTCCAGGCAAGAGTACTGGAGTGGGATGCCATTGCCTTCTCCGTGAAGGGTAGCATGGGATGGGAAAGCACAGCAAGACTTCCCTAGGATAGGAAATAAGGTATATCTTTCACGAGAGAGACAAGGTTGGAAGAAATATTGAAAATTATTCATTACAAACAGCACTGCATCAGAGGTTATCTAACCCAACATCCTCATTTTATTGATTATGGAAAGATAAAAGGGGAGTGAATTCTAAATGTAAAACACAACTTTGAAATGTTCTTCTTAAAATACTAGCTCAAGACTCTTAGAGTAAATCAATGAATTAAATACATCTAACATTACTCACATGGTAGCAGTAAACAATTTTAATTATTTGGGGTCAGATTTGATGTGGTTTTCTAATAAAACAAATTCTTGCTTAGAGTGGCTCTGCATTAAATCCATTAAATACGTGAAAACACCGTGCATTTGGGAAAAATTAATTTGAAATTTGTCATGTTGTTTTCCTCTGTTTTGACTTTGGCTATTTGTTTATATTTAGAGCTTCAAGGATGGGTGAGTTCTTCCAGTGTTCAGATAATTTAATCTGCAACTATGTTTTAAAAGTAAGATCATCTCATTCTTGTTATTAAGAGACCGTTGATTTAAATTTAAACACCTCTGGCTCAAGTCACCAATCAATCTTATTAAAAAAGCCGCAGGGGAGCTGGATTCTTCTCTTTGGACATAGGGACTCTTGCAACCTAACACACTCCTTTGTTAGGTCCTGTTTTCTAAAGTGCCTAAGTATGTTGTTTTTACTGTGAGCTACTTCAGTCCTCACTGAGAAGAAGAAGAAAGCAAGTCCATAAATAGAGGCAAAGTGAGTCATATATGTGTCAATGGAGAAACTGTCAAAGGATTGGGCTTATCTATATTGCCAGAACAGTTCTGCTGGTTATGATTTGGGATGAAATACAAAAGTACCACCCACTTCACAGACAGAAAAAAAGAATACAGATAAGTTGTAACACCTGGTGGCTTCCTAATTTAAGAGGAGAAAAAAGGCCATTTATGCCTCTCTGATACTGAGTCACAAAATCTAAAGATTGGAGCAAACTTTCTGGCTCATCCAAACCTATTTTTTCACTGGATGCTGGAATGTTCCAGATTCTGTATTCAATCTCTAGTTGAACGTGTCCAGTGAGAGACCCTGGACCCAGCTGCAGGGCCCACCTCCACTGACTGGCACTCTTCTTTACAAGGTCCTTCTGAAAAGTAGGTCCAAATCTTTTTCCCTTTCATCCTCATCCATTCACAGGGCAAGTCATATTTTCTTTTACAACCTAAAATCCTAAGATGTGTATCTACTATCTTGCTTTAGGATGAGTTCTGGCACAAAGACAAAGAAATTTACCTCCCATGAGCTATCAGCTATGAAGTACCATTCATAACTTTATGGATACCTGCTTCTCAATTCATTATCTTTTTCTATCTTTTTGTCTTTTTCTGTTTTTCTCTAACTTTTTTCCCTTCTTACAAAACTACACAAAAGTTATTGAGGCAGAAAGCTTCTATAAATTATCTCTAGTCATTTTTTCAGCTCTAGTTAAGGGATTAAGGGCTTTGTTCTCTTTAAACCTTGACCTTGGAGTAAAAGTCAGACCTTTTAGACTGTAGCTTTCAGAGCTACTCTGTCAGCATGGTAGTTACCAGGCACAGGCAGCAATTAAACCTATGGTAAGTGTGACTGAAGAACTGAATTTTTATTTTCATTTAATATTTAATTAATTAAAAATAAAAAATTAAAGCAGTGTAAACTGTTTCCATTACACACTATTGTTTTAGCAGATTACACTTTACTTTGCTGCTGCTGCTAAGTCGCGTCAGTCGTGTCTGACTCTGTGCCACCCCATGATGGCAGCCCACCAGGCTTCCCCGTCCCTGGGATGCTCCAGGCAAGAACACTGGAGTGGGTTGCTATTTCCTTCTCCAATGCATGAAAGTGAAAAGTGAAAGTGAAGTCGTTCAGTCGTGTCCAACTCTTAGCGACCCCATGGACTGTGGCCTACCAGGCCCCTCCATCCATGGGATTTTCCAGGCAAGAGTACTGGAGTGGGGTGTCATTGTCTTCTCCACATTTTACTTTAACCACAGCATTTTGTAAGATAAAATTACTGTATGATAGTGCGTTTCTGGCTCATGCATCATTTTGCCCATACAAGTTAATGACCAATGTCAATGTCATGAACAGTCTCCTAGGTTCCAATGGTGTGACTCAGTTTGAATGATTTTTTTTCTATGCACTGACATAGCACTATCATATGCTTATTTGAATATTTTCTATAGACAGCAGAAGTTACAGTGATGGAAGTCCATTTGATAAGTAAATTAATTTTTTAACATAATAAAATGAAACCATGTTTCTAGTACAGAAAATAAGTATGGAAAATTTTTCAATTTTAAAATGCAGACATACTACTCATACAAAATCAACTGTAAGTTAGGAACTAGTATTCTGGCCATAATAGTAGGAAGGAAAAAGAGAGAACTGGAAGAATATGTCAGAGTTTTCACAAAGAATGACAATTACAATTTGCTACAGCTGAGCAAAATGAAAAACCCGCTTCCTTGCTATATTATAAAATTGTACACAAGTAAGTAAACAAAATTAAGAGCATTTTCAGTAAACTTTTCATCATGAATTTGATTTTAAAAGTTAAAACTATCAAAAAGTATACAGTGAAATTAGTTTACTGACATCAGATTCAATGTCCAAAGTTTTAAATGATTTTTCAACAGCTTCTGAGTTTGTAAGTGTGACTAGCTATATATCAGTTTGGATCCTCATACAAAATAGAACACCATTTGTAAATGAAGATACAGTAAAATAAATTATTTACTATTAAAATTTTATTAGAAAATCATGAGAAAAAAATTCAGTATTAGCAAATGCAAATTATTAAATGAGCTTCCCTCATAGCCCAGTTTGTAAAGAATCTGCCTGCAATGCAGGAGACCCAGGTTAGATTCCTGAGTCGGGAAAATCTGCTGGAGAAGGGATAGGCTACCCACTCCAGTATTCTTGGGCTTCCCTTGTGGCTCAGCTGGTAAAGAATCCACTTGCAATGCGGGACACCTGGGTTCGATCCCTGGGTTAGGAAGATCCCCTGGAGAAAGGAAAAGCTACCCACTCCAGTATCCTGGCCTGGAGAATTCTATAGGCTGTATAGTTCATGGGGGTGTATGAAAAAGTTGGCTTTAAACTCAACATTCAGAAAACTAAGATCATGGCATCTGGTCCCATCACTTCATTGCAAATAGATGGGGAAACAATGGAAACAGTGACAGACTTTATTTTGGGGGGGGGTGCCAAAATCACTGCAGATGGTGACTGAAGCCATGAAATTAAAAGATGCGTGCTCCCTGGAACAAAAATTATGACCAATCTAGAGAGCATATTAAAAAGCAGAGACATTACTTTGCTGACAATGGTCAATCTAGTCAAAGCTATGGTTTTTCCAGTAGTCATGTACAGATGTGAGAGTTGGACTATAAAAAAGCTGAAAAAGTGAAAGTGAAGTTGTTCAGTCATGTCCAACTCTTTGGGACTCCATGGACTATAGCCTACCAGGCTTCTCTGTCCCATAGGATTTTCCAGGCAAGAGTACCGGAGTGGGTTGCCATTTCCTTCTCCAGGGGATCTTCCCAACCCAGGGATCAAACCCAGTTCTCCTGCATTGCAGGCAAACACTTTACCCTCTGAGCCACAATGAGCACTAATAAAAAAAAAAAAAAAAAAAGCTGAGTGCCAAAGAATTGATGTTTTTGAACTGTGGTGCTAGAGAAGACTATTGAGGGTCCCTTGGGCTGCAAGGAGATCAAACCAGTCAATCCTAAAGGAAATCAGTCCTGAATATTCACTGGAAGGA
Organism: Neotragus pygmaeus; assembly: GCA_006410875.1. NCBI lineage: Eukaryota > Metazoa > Chordata > Mammalia > Artiodactyla > Bovidae > Neotragus > Neotragus pygmaeus. Next base: position 429,111 of record SJYV01035324.1, on the reverse strand, counting down.
CGGATGCTGAAGCTGAAACTTCAATACTTTGGCCACCTGATGTGAACAACTGACTCATTGGAAAAGACCCTGATGCTGAGAAAGAATGAAGGCAGGAGTAGAAGGGTATGACAGAGGATGAGATGGTTGGATGGCATCACCAACTCGATGGACATGAATTTGAGCAAGTTCCAGGATTTGGTGATGGACACGGAAGCCTGGCGTGCTATAGTCCATGGGGTCTCAAAGAGTCGGACACAACTGAGCAACTGAACTGAACTGAAACTATTAAATATAGGAACAATGTCCTACTGTATAGCACAAAGAACTACATTCAATATACTGTAATAAATCATCATGGAAAAAATTTTAAAAAGAATATATGTATATACGCATAACTGAATCACTCTATACAGCAGAAATTAACACAACATTGTAAATCAACTATACCTCAATAAACATAAAAAATCTCTGATGAAAAGTTTTTAAAAATGTTTTACAGAAAGTAAAAGACCTTCAGTTAAACCAAATGACTCCACATAGAATCCAAGATCTTACTGACAATATTAAAGATTAATTGATTCAAATTTTTTTAATTGCCAGTTTTTATTATTTATTATGACATGTCACTGCCTGACTAATATTTTGGTTGTATTTTATCTCCAAGGGCTTCCAAAATTACAAAAAAGTTGTTAATTCCCAGCCTAAAAAAATCCAATTCATGGCATAGGTTTTTTAATATTTTTAATTTCAAATAATTTTAGGTGGACATAAAAGAAACATAGCTCCTACTATGACATCATTCCAGCTATACTGGTCAAATCACCTGTATTTACTGTAATTTTAAAACAAGAAACTAGTGTCTTATTTTTGTTTTATATTAATATATGATACATATTGAAAGTACCCATGATCAGCTTTCTGAGGTAGACTACATTTAAAGTGTGATGGATAGAGTTCTGAAAATCATTCCATGCATAGCAAATGAAAATCATCCCTTTCTGAAGCTGTTAAAAGAAACAGAAAACAATTTAATGATCTTTATCCTTTGCAAATACTCATTGGTTTACTCATGGGAGAGTTTTACAAAGATTTACTATAATGTTAATTGTAGTTCAAGAGTCTCTTGAAATGAAAGAAATATGAAACAAAACAAAAAAATATATGCTTGCCAAATATTCAATAATCAAAGACAAAAAATGACAGTATGCTGCATGCCACAAAAAATAACAGTGTGATTTATGTTTTCTCACTGATATGACACTGCATATCAATGAGCTAAATTTGATGCTCCAAAGAAAGTAAAAGTACTTCATGACCTAGCAATACAGTATGGGGATTTATGGTGGAATAGAAGCTTTTCATAATAAAATTCAATAATACTTATTTGCAATTATTTCTAATATGAATCAGTTTAGCAAAGATTTTGACTATAACCAACAGTGTTAGGTTAATTGCTTCCAAAGCTAAAAGAAAAATTGAATAATGCTTTGTTAATTGTAATAAATTTTAAGATGCTTTTCATTTTATGCAAACTATTCAATTTGATGGTGATAATACTGAGTTGACAGAAGAGGTAGTGAATTTAATTAACTTGGACATAATTTTAAAACTATGTCAAATTAATTCTTCTTTTAAAAAATGGGTGAATTTTGTCAAGCAGATGCAATTATTAAAGGAAAAAGATTTTTTGGCACCTGCTTTAATTGCTGGAAAACTTTTAGGTATGTTTAGATACTTGGGTGTGTAAATCTACTTTTTCAACTGAAGATTTTATGAAATCTAAATCTAGATCGAGTATTTCTGATGAAAATTTAACATCCAAATTTGATGTAATGTAAGTGTAAATTACATGCCAGATTTTGAAGACTTGTATGAAAACAAAATGAAAAATATCTCATAAATGTTTCATATTGATTATCAATGAAATGATAATTTTTATCTATGGGGTTAAACAAAATATATATCTAATTTTTTAAATAGTCATGAATTTATACTGCTATAAATAAATGATACTTTTATTTATTTTCAATAAATAAAGAAATGAAGGAGAATTGATAAATCTCTCACATGGAATTTCAAATGGTTTATGTAAATACTCTAGCTTCAAGGAAACAGAATGCAACTTCCCGACCCCTTAAGCCTTCCTTCCAAAGAGTATACAGTATGGGGAGCTTGGGAATTAACTTCACAGTGAATAAACCTGACTGGTTTCCCAAGTTAGGGCTTCCCAAATGGTACAGCAGTGAAGAATCTACCTGCCAATGCAGGAGACACAAGAGGGGCAGGTTCAATTCCTGGACTGGTAAGATTTTCTGGAGAAGGAAATAGCAACTCACTCCAGTAACCTTGCCTGGGAAATCCCATAGACAGAGGAGCCTGGCAGGCTACAGTCCATGGGGTCACAAAGAGTCAAGAGTCAGACACAACTGAGCAACTGAGAGTGCACACACAGGCAAGTTTAACGTTATCTGCAGATTTCAATTCTATCTACCTGGAGACAGCATCATACCCCACAGATGAAGGGCACAGTTTAATCAGACTGAGCCCTCCCCACCCCACTTTAGACACCAATCATAAGTCCCCATTGTTATTTGCACTTCTGACAAACCCACTACAGATCTGAGATTCCAAGTATCCTCTTGGAATAAAAATAAAAATAAACAATTTTATTATTATATTAGATTACTAATTTATTACAAAATATACTAAAGGACAGGACTGAACAGCCAGATTTTTCAGTCCTCATGGAATCTGGGTCAAGTGGATGAGTGCAGCTGCACCAGCCTCAAAGCTCTTTGAACCACTCCCTTTGGGTTTTATGGAGGCTCATGATAAGGCATGAGTAAATCATTGACCATTGGAGATCAACCTACAGCTCCTCCCCTCCTTAGAGGTCAGGGGGTGGGGCTGAAATTCCAACTTACCAATCACATGGTTGGTTTCCCTGGCAAACAGTGCCCAAACTTAGGTGCTTTCCCAAAGTCACCTCATAAACATAAACTCAGGTGAGGTACAAAGGGGTTTGTTATGAATAAACAAGATACCTCTATCACTCTTATCACTTGGGAAATTCCAAGGGTTTTAGGAGCTCTGTCTGAAATGGGACAAAGATGATTTATGGATCATTATGTCACAATTCCTATATAATCATGAGAGAAAATCAAACAGACTCCAATTCAGGAACTTTCTGCCAATATCCTCAAAACTGTTAAAATCATCAAAGCAAAGAAAGTCTAAGAAACTGTCATGTCCAAGGAAGTTAAGATGTGATGATTATCCTGGATAGGATGCCTGGAACAGAAAAAGGATGCTAGGTAAAAAAGGAAATCTGAATAATGCATTGTTGTTGTTCAGTTAGTCGTGTCTGACTTTTTGTGACTCCACAGACTACAGCACGCCAGGCTTCCCTGTCCTTCACCATCTCCCAGACCTTACTCAAACTCATGTCCATTGAGTCAGTGATGCTATCCAACCATCTCGTCCTCTGTTGTCCCCTTCTCCTCCTGTCTCCAACCTTTTTCAGCATCAGGGTCTTTTCTAATGAGTCAGCATGGAATAAAGCATGAATATTCCTTGATAATAAAACATCAGTATGGATGTATTAGTTGTCATGAATATGTCACATTCATGTGAGACGCTAGTGCTGGGGAAACTGGGTATAGGGTATACAGGAATCTCTATATTCACAACCTTTTTCTAAATCTAAAACTACTCTAAAATAAAAATATTATTACAGAAGTGTAACTTCCCCTGTTTGATTTTTTTTTAATGAGGCTACCAAAAACATTTAAATTTCACATGTGGCTAAAATTCTAATCCTATTATAAAGCACTGCTCGAGAGAATGGAGTTGCTATGAAGGAAAGAGCAGTGAAGCTGTTGTCTGGAGATCTCTGGTTTGAAGCCTTCCCTCTTAACACACATATCACATTTAGCCCAAGGTCCTCATATGTATGATGAGAATAAATTGGCTGCTTCAAGGATTGCATAAAATGCTTTATTTGAAAGAAACTAGCACAGTTCCTGGCCTATAGTGAACAAGCATTGATTGACTACGAACATATGCTAGCTTCTTGCTCTTGCAAGAGGAGAAAAATAATTGCAAGGCAGCACAAAGCCCTGGGGATTGCAGAGAAAGGAATGACTACAGAGTCAGGGACGTTTCCCAGAGAAAACATCTGAGCTGGATCTTCAAAGATTGCTGTGGCGGCTCCCACACACAGACCCAGAACACTGTGGATTCCCAGAAGTGGGATCTCCAGTCTACATGTTAAACATCATGAGACTTAACTTTTCGTCCCATCTTTATGGCTCAGTTCCCATCCTCTTGGTCACTACTTTCTCTATTACCAACCTACCTTGTTCTTCTTAAACCTGTAGAAAACTGGCACTCTAAATTCCACAATTGGTCATTTACTTTCTGTATCGCATGCTAAATTTCTGCCTGCTGCTGTTCCTAAGTCACTTCAGTCGTGTCTGACTCTGTGCAACCCCATAGATGGCAGCCCACCAGGCTCCCCAGTCCCTGGGATTCTCCAGGCAAGAACACTGGAGTGGGTTGCCATTTTCTTCTCCAATGCATGAAAGTGAAAAGTGAAAGTGAAGTGGCTCAATCGTGTCCGACTCTTAGCGACCCCATAGACTGAAGCCTACAGTCTCCTCTGTCCATGGGATTTTCCAGGCAAGAGCTTACAAAATGATAACTTTAATGCATAGGAATAAAGAGGATTAGTCATCATATACTGCCTAACCTAGTCATATAATACTTGCATTTGTTCAAAATTAGGCATACCACTAAGAAATATGGCCCATGGTTTTCTTGCCGACAGCAGATGAACAATGAACTTCATTCCAACAGAATATTTCCGTGATGATGGTCTTGTCTCCTGAAGCACTGTCTGTCTAGCCATCCATCCATCTTTGATTCTATCCATTCATTCTGGTGCTTCAAGAATGTTGTTTGAATGCCTGACATGAATCAAGTCTTTAGGACACGTTCTTCTGCATGAATGTTGTTTCATGTCTTTTTCATGTGTTTGTCCTATTTTTCAAGGACACTATAAACAATTTAAAGACCTGATTGATGGCTCCTCTCTCTTCTGCAGTCACCTTGATCTCAGGTGGCCTCAGCCTGAAGCAGCTTGAAGCAGGGATCCGGTTCCAGAGATTGAGGTTGGGTAGTGGCAGGAAGGTGAAGGTGAAGTCGCTCAGTCATGTCCAACTCTTTGCGACCCCATGGACTGTGACCTACCAGGTTCCTCAGTCCATGGAATTTTCCAGGCAAGAGTACTGGAGTGGGTTGCCATTTCCTTCTCCAGGGGATCTTCCCAACCCAGGGATTGAACCCGGCTCTCCCACTTTGCAGGCAGATGCTTTACCATCTGAGCCACCAGCGGCAGGAAGAGTGTTGAATCGGAGCCATTAGAAGACTTGGCTCTTTGGCGTTGCAGAAAAGAATTCCCACAAAGACAAAAAGTAGTGAAGCAAAGTGTTTGTTAGGAGGAAAAAGAATAAAGTACCTGTGGATAGACACACAGACAGGCTGAGAGAGAGGCCCACAGGCACGGTCGTTTGAATCACTTTCATGGGGCAATTCTTCTGTTTTTCTTTAAACCAATCATCTTGCTTTGCCTGGTTCTGAGTCAGGATTTGATTTATCTCAGAGTCTTCCCATGTGTGCATGCTCATCTTTTAGCCCAGATGGATTCCAGCAAAGAGGACTTGCTGTGGGTAGATTGCCACCACTTACTATGAGATGACGGCCTCTCCCTCTTCAACCTCCAACGATCTTTTCTGTGCACATGGAGTCAGGGAGGTCTCCTTAACTTCGAGAATGAGGAATGTAGTGATCTTTTATCTCTTATGTGGGCAGGGCCCAACATCCCTCCTCATCCTACTTTTATAGTTTCTACTCTTATGGATTTTCCGTCCACAGGGGAGAAACTGTTCAGCCTGCAGCCCATCTATCTCCTGCTTCAGTCTTACCTGCTGGCCCTCCTTCCTGCCCTAGGCACTCCCAACACTCACAGTCATGACCGTCACTACCAATATCCATAGCTCACATGCTTTCTGATCTAGAAAAGGGAGAATGATGTGTTTTAAGCCGAACTACAGATAAAGGAGAAAGGAGTGAATTATAAGATTGACTCATTCTTTTTCTATCAGGCCTTCTACTCTCCCCTTCCACCAGATTCTAGACTGTAACTCTTGTTGCACTTTGACCATGAAATCCAGTTTTCAGAAGTTGTGACTAAATTCAGGCTTGTCTCTTGGCAAAGTACTCCCTTTTATTTCATAAATCACAACAAAACAAAAACAAAATGTGAGCCAAACCAAGTTGACCAATCTTAGAAAAGTGAGACACATTCTCCATCAAAGGAAACGAGTTTTGTATGACATTTCAGGACCTCCCCGTCCAACACATGTTGTTGTTGCTCAGTTGCTAAGTCGTGTCTGACTCTTTGTGACCCTATGGACTGCGGCACGCCAGGCTTCCCTGCCTGTCTCCTCTCCACTGTCTCCCGGAGTTTGCTCAAATTCACGTCCATTGAGTCAGTGATGCTACCTAATCATCTGATCCTCTGCCACCATCCTGGACTTGCTGTGGTACTAAATCCCACCATGGTTTCATACCCACGAAGGCCAGGGGTAAGTTCAAGGCACTAATCAACAAACGTGAACTAGCAGTTGATTTGAGTTTGACCCAAACCAGATCACAGGCGTTGAGTGCTGTTTAACTTAATGACTCTTCCACTACAGAGCAAAACGGGAAACTGGGTTCTGCCATCAGGGCCAGCCTTCTTGACTGATCAGACTGTTAAACTGCAGAGGAAATCAGTCACTGAGGGGGACGGGGTGTCTCTTGGTTTCCTTCCTACTCCTGGATTGTTATTCTGAGGAATGCATTTAATTACAGAGAGAACTTGGTTATTTGCTCTCTAGTCTCTGGCTCTTTTTTGGACATTCCTACCAGCGGCGCCTTTCCTTTGCTGAAAAACAAAGGCCTGTTTACAGGGAGACCACATCTTCTGGCTTCCGTTTCAGAGCTCTCGCCCACACCAAAGGGAAGCAAGGTAGTGTGATGCAAATAGCACCGCAGTGGGCCATCTCTGCCAATCGGGATGTATTTTCAACTGCATGCAAACTAGAACTCTCCGAAGACCTGTGAACTGTAAATAACTCTGGGCTGTGAAAGGGGTCAACTTGGTTTAATTTAGAGTTTCACAGAGCTTCTCTATAGAAATTCAAACGCCAAGGAACAAACTCCTCTGGGGCCTTTAAAAAAAAAAATTCCAGGGCCAGCACCTCTATTTACTCTTTAGACTCCTGCCTGTCTGGTGGAGGTCTGCTCTTAAAAGCTAATCAGCTTTTCTACGCTGGCAGCCAGGGCTCTCTCCAAGGCAGGCCACCTCCTCCACACAGCCCCTGAATTCGGCTCTCCCAGCACGGGGCCAACTGGGGAACGGGGTGGAGGGGAGGCGATCACAGGAAAAGCAGTGCTGAGGCCTGGGATCCCCGCCTGGTGGCCCAGCTGAGCCAGTCTCACGTGTCCCCCAGCACGGTTCCCTCCTTGTGCAGTGGAGAAAGATGCGTATCCCACCCCCTCACTCAGCAGATCCACTCAGTAATCCCAGATCCCTGTGGATTAGCCTCACTGCTTCCTTAACGCATATGTATGAAATTTAGGAAGATGGTACTGACGATCCTACAGCCAGGGCAGCAAAGTAGACACAGATGTAAAGAACAGAATTTTGGATTCAGTGGGGGAAGGCGAGGGTGGGATGATTTGAGAGAATAGCACTGTGCATTACCGTATGTAAAATAGGAGACCAGTGCAAGTTCCATGCATAAAGCAGGGCACCCAAAGCTGGTGCTCTGGGACAAACAACCCAGAGGGATAGGGTGGGAGGGAGTTTGGGGTGGGGGGAGTTCAGGATGGGGGAGGCAGACATGTAAAC
>SJYV01035324.1:267944-419125 GCA_006410875.1 Neotragus pygmaeus | reverse complement strand
TCCTCTGTCCATGGAATTCTCCAGGCAAGAATACTGGAGTGGGTAGCCATTCCCTTCTCCCTTTGCCATCTGAGCCACCAAAATATCCTCAATTCTACAGTAGCCAGAAAAGCAAAAAAGAATACTGAGCATCTTCACTCCTGTCTGTCTCTTCTTCAGAAGTCACTGATGGGGAGATCCAGAGTACAAAAGGATCACAAGGCAGAGTTATCCAAACAGACAGATGGTAGAATCAGAAAGGTTCTAAGGATGCTCAAGTCTCTGCAGACATACTAGTTTCCCTCAAGCCCTGAGGGGGAAAAAAAAATTCAGTCTAGACTGTCACTTAGCCATGCTTAGAAAATGGCTGAAACTGTGGCCAAAACCAGAGTTGAGTTAGCTCTTAGGAGGGACATTTTCACTGCAAGAATATGAGGCATGGGATACTAAATACAATTTTTAACATGTCTCCCTCTAAGAATATTTAAGAGAAAGCAGAGATTTTGACTATTTTTCCTGAGGTTAGAAGAACAGTTCTGCTTTGAACCACACAACTCCTGAAAAGTGGCAAACTCTGCAAGATTTATTGGTAAAGACAGCTGCCTACTCTGGCAAGGAGAATGAAAAATATCCCAGCATACACCATAAAACAAGTTAATACCCCATTATGATCACAACCAGAATGGCTTTCCCATGAAAGAAAGTTGAACTCTTTGGCATACATGGCTTCATTCTAATCTTTCTGTATCGATTTATCTTGCAAGGAGATACCCCGACAGGTTTCTGAACATCAGTACGGATTCATCTGATGAGGACAGCAGGTCCTGTATTATTCAAAAGCAGCATAATCTTCTACTTGATCAGGCAAGTAAATATCTGCTTGGTTGATTTCAATGGACCACTGAGCATTTATGCTGGGAGAGCAGAGGCTGCGGAAAGTCTGTGTGTCTCAAACATCTACTCTCTCCAACCCCAATACATGAAACAAATGACAGCACCAGATTCTTTTACAAAGTCCACCTTTGAATCAGCCTTTCATTACGGCTGATAACTGCATCTGTAGTTGTGCAAACACTAACCCAGAAAGGGAAGTGTTAAATCGGTTAATATCCTCAAGGTGCAGAGGTGGTAAATACCAACCCTACACAGCTGCCCAGGACTACCTGGCAGAGATCAGAGCAGGAGAGCACTTAACTAAAAAGGGTTGGGGGAGAGGGTGGAGATGAAGAGAGAGGGAAGGAGAAAAGGAATGAGAATACTGGTGAGAAGCATGAAGAGGAGTGGTAATGGACGGGTGCAACACAGAAAACTAACTTATTCCATGTTGTAGCTTTCTTTTGTTTGGGACAGTCTCACCCTGCTCTGCCAGGAGCTTGCTTTGACTTTTGCACTAGATGACGAGGACCTAGACACCGAGGGGTGAGAAGGTGAACGTGGACAGACAACAAGAAAAACTATAACACTTTACAGACCCCAGTGGAGCAGGGAGGCAGGGCCAAATGTTTCCCCTAAGGGAGAATCACAGAAATCCATCACCAGCACGACTGGACTAAAAAGGAAGCTCTGAAAAGCAGCTGTTCTTTACTATTACATGCACAACCCAGCAGATATGATGTTTCCGCCTGCCCACACAAAAATGAGCACACTCACAAGAATGTACGCGTATGTGTACATGTATTTACAGTAATGTACTGAACAAGGAAAGCTATGTGTGCCAACAATTGGCTCTTTTTCCTATAAAGAACAAAAGAACATATATACACACGCACACAGTGATAAAGACCAAAAAAGCTGAGTTCTAAAGTTCAGTGCTAACTTCTAGAAACATCTAATCTCAGTATTTCCTTGATTCCTTTCCCCTGCTAAGTCTGACTTCCCTCAGTTGGTTTCACAGAGTCTAGGTTTGATTTCTTGATGGTAAAGGGCTTCCCAGGTGGCTCAGTATGGTAAAGAATCTGCCCACAGTGCAGGAGACCTGGATTCAATCCCTGAATAGGAAAGATCTCCTGGAGAAGGAAATGGCAACCCACTCCAGTAATCTTGCCTGGGAAATTTCATGGACAGAGGAGCCTGATGGGCACTCCATGGACAAAGGAGTCCACAGGGTCCCAAAGAATCTGATATGACTTAGCAACTAAACAACAACAAAGGCTGCCAAATGCCTACCTTTAAGCTCTGTTTCCTTTGGTCTTACTGTATTGGCCTCCCACCACCCATCAGAGTTTGAGCCATGGAAGGGAAACCAGAGACTCTGAGACCTGGCCCCATTAGCTCCACAGACCCCTAGTGAGATTGTGGATCCTGCCTCCAGGAGCAGGGTAATTAGTTGCATGCCTGAACTAAGCTTCCCTTGTGGCTTCTCTTGTGGCTCATGGGCTTCCCTTGTGGCTCAGCTGGTAAAGAATCCGCCTGCAATGCCAAAGACCTGAGTTTGATCCCTGGGTTGGGAAGATCCCCTGGAGAAGGGAAAGACTACCCACTCCAGTATTCTGGCCTGGAGAATTCCATGGACTGTATAGTCCATGGGGTCGCAAAGAGTGGGACACAACTGAGCGACTTTCACTTTCGCTGAACTAAGCAGTCCTCCTGAAAACCCAAAGTGACTGAAAGCCAGATTGCCATGCCTGCACTTTGTCCATGAGATTATCTTAGCTTCCAAGCCTAACCTCCCTAGTAGCTGATGTGAACCAGGTTGATTGTGCATCCTATTCCCAGGTCCTTTCTTTCAATCTCAACTGTTTGATGCACTTTGATACCCTTCCCTGACTTTGCTTTTCCCCTTTCTTACCCACATGTGCTATTCCAGCTTAGACTTTTGACCCATCAGCCACTGAGCTCTCCTCTCCAAGTGAGGTTTTCTGTCTTTAGAATCTCCTCCCTTGGGACTTCCCTGGTGGTCCAGTCATTAAAAATTTTGCCTTGCAATGCAGGGGACGTGAGTTCAATTGCTGGCTGAGGAACTAAGATCCCACATGCCATGTTGGGCAACTAAGCCCACGTGTCACAACTACTGAGCCTGAGCACTCTGTAGCCTGAGTGCCACAGTGAAAGATCCCACCTGCTGCAACCAAGACCCACCACAGCCAGAGAGAGAAACAAACAAAAGTAAAAAACAAATATTTAAAAACTCGATCTCCTCCTTCAACAATGACTTGACGTTGCAGAATCCTTGACTATCGCAGATAAGACTCTACCTTGCATATTTCTATTTTTCTGAAAGTAAACAGAGAATATGAGCTACTGCCCAAGTGGCACTAGTGGTGAGGAATCTGCCTGCCAATGCAGGAGGCGCAAAAGACGAGGGTTCTCCAGATCTCTGGGTTGGCAAGATCCCCTGCAGAAGGAAATGGCTAACCACTCCAGTATTCTTGCCTGGAAAATTCCATGGACAGAGGAGCCTGGTGGGCTACAGCCCATGGGATCGCAGAGTCAGACACAACCGAGCAACTAAGCACACATACATACAAAACAATAAACTGGAGGCAGAAGTCAAACAAGACTGATTGGACATGGAGAGGAAAGGAGGAGATAGGCTGAGTGAGGCACAATTCGGAGAATGGAGTATATGCATTACAGAGGAAAGAAAACAATGAAAGGAAGCAGGAATGACCAGGAGGGGAAAGTAAGCAGCTAAACCATTTAAAAGGTTAGACCGAGGCTGGCTACGTAAAAGGGCATGTGAACTAAACTTTTAGCCTAAGCAATAGTTACTTGTATTTATTTAACCTTAGAAAACCATCATTAACCTCAAATAACTGGGATGAGAGGGGGAAGGGTGTGGAAATAAAGGACTTAGCATAGAGAGGCAAGAGAGAAATACAATTTCCTAAATGCCTAGGGGGAAAAAAAGGAAATGAGAGAGTCTGAAGACCATCTGTGGGAAAATCCGTAATGGGGAAAGACTGGGAAAATGTTTGGAGAAGTGTCAGAGGAGCAGCGGTCGTTCTAACTCTCTCAGGGCACAGCCCCTCCACAGCAAAGCCTCTGCAGTTCATCCGTCATTCATTAAAAGCGCACCAAATGAGCCTTAAGAGAGATAGATGGCCTTTCATATTTTTTCATGAATAATGTTATTGATGGTGTCTTTCATCATCACAGAACTGCTCAGGGCCTCAGATAATTTCCAACTCTCTCTGTCCTTAACACAGAATGAAGTGTAGGGCCCCATAGCAGGAGCACCAGGAATGCTAAACATCCATTTACTATTTAATTTTACCAGAGCGTCCCATCTTTACAAGTTGGTGTCTACCGTAAAATCTCTCTGGTGAGTCAGCTTGTTGCTAAATTCTTATCTTAAGCCCTAGCACAGCTGTGGCATGGCCATAAAAATATAGCTTCTTAAACTATAGAAGTAGAGTCCATGCTCCTGTTGGGAAATAGCCCAGCAGGGTAAGGTTTCTTTTTTTCATCTGAGCACTGTCAGTAAATTGAAACATCAGTCACTAAACAAGATTCTTAGAACCTGACAATGAATAAATGGAATTTTAACAGTGATGAAAGGGCATAACTCAGATGATTAGGAAGCTCTAGGCAGTATAGCCGTACATAGATACTAAATATTAATACTGTAATGGAATTTTAAGTTAATTTCAAGTTCAGATCTCCTAGAACTGTTCAGGCTATATTAAGTATTCCCTTTCTGATGAGTTCTTAGTAAAGTGATTTTCTCTTCTTAATCTAAGCAAAAGAAAAGACTTAGAAAACATTTTAGTTGGGGTTAGTTTTTCTTTTAAATCAAATGTGAAGAGTAAAAATCTGAACCTTGAAAATTCAAATACCCATTATTAACTGTTGCCTTTTTATGCAGAGAAAACACCTCGCATTCACATTGCTTGAGCAGTTATCTTTAGTTTATCAACCTAAAAGCATTTGCAGTACTCAATTTGCTATGGATGAGAAGATCTATCCATGAACAAAGTATATTTTTGTATGAAATTCTTAAAAAACAGTTATCCACCTGTGGACCACCTCATTCCCCAATATGGCAACAATTTCTCAGTATTTAGATACAAAAAGATGATAAAGCCACAGTAAGAGAAAAATGAAACAAACGAAAAGGACAAAAGAAATGCATAGAGGAGGGGAGTACCAAAGGATGGAGGGATTTAGATTTAGAGGAAGAAAAAGAAAATAAGTTATCTTGGCGCCGCCAATGAAGCCTGCTTATGACCCATTCATTCATGCTTTCTCCTTCTGGAGTCAACCTCTAAAGTGCTTTGTGTTGAAAATAACCAAAGTGTGCACACGGTGAGTTTTCAAGAACAAACACAGACCTCTGTCCCCATGAAAAAGACAATTATTCACATCTTTCATACATCATAAACCTATCCAGATACATTTTTTCTTTCATGAGTACAATTGAGGAGATGAGAAGGAAAAGGCTAGAGATTATGGTGGTAGAAAAGGACCAGCCACATTGATATTTGCCATAGAAGGGCATAATTCAGAGAGACTGAAATAGCTGTCTCCAATTTCTACTTATCTCCACACATATGTCCCAGGGTCTAAGTTCTATCTTTAGAAATTGCTCTGCCTCATAAACATTTCTTAGTAAAGACTTCTTATGTTACATCTTTCTGACTAAAAGTAGATTTAGTAAGGTTTATTTGAAATACAAAAAATTATATGTATTTAGTGTATAAAATGATCAGTTTTTATACATATGCACATATGTGAATTTACACATGTGAAATCATCACTATAATTAAGCTAATGAATACATCTAACATGCTAAAAAGTGTCCTTGTGCCCTTTTGAAATCATTCTTGAAAAAAAGTAATTTAGGTTTTTGTAATGGTGGCTCAGCTGGTAAAGAATCCACCTGCAATGCAGGAGACCTGGGTTCTGTCCCTGGGTTGGGAAGATCCCCTGGAGAAGGCAAAATGATATTTTTAACATTGTTCTAGTTATTCTAGGTTCTTTGCATTTCTATGTGAATTTTAAAGCAGTTTGTGGACATCTACAAAGAAATCTGCTGGAATTTTGATGGGCATTTCACTTAATCAATAGATCAGTCAGGGTAGATAGACATCTTAACAATATTGAGTCTTCCAACTCATAAAGATGGTATATCTCCTCATTTATGTGGATCTTCTTTAATTGCTCTCAGCAACATTTTATAGTTTTTAGAGAACAAGTCTTTCATATCCTTTGTCAGATTTATCCCTTAGTACCTCATGTACTGATGCTATTGTAAGTGGCATTTTTAATTTCAACTTCTGGATATTCTGTGCTAGTATTGATATATAGAAATAAAGTTAATTTTTATATTGATCTGTATCCTGCAGATTTGCCAAACTCAATTATTAGCTCCAGGAGCTTTTCAGCACAATCCATCTTATTTACCACATAGACTATCATACCATCTGGATGTAAAGATAATTTTACTATGTTTTTTCCCATGTAGATGCCTTTCATTTCTTTTTCTTGGCCTGAGTCCATTGGCCACATTTTCTGGTAAAATGTTGTGTAGAACTGGTGAGGGTGGACATCCTTGTCTTGTTAGTGATCTCAAAGGGGAAATCATTCAGTTTTCATAATTAAGTATGATGTTAGCTGTAGATTTTTCATAAATGCCCTTTATCAGATTTCTCATAAATGCCTCTATGGTTTTAGCACAGAAGAATTTTGTTTCTATTTCCAGTTTGCTAAAAGCACTTATCTGGAGTAGAAGGTAGATTCAGGCAATTCGCTTTTCATTTATTAAGATTATCACATGATTTTTTATTTTTACTTAGATAGCACATTGAATTATATTGATTTTTTAATGTTGAACCAGCCTTGCATTCCTAGGAGAAGCCCCACTAGACATAATGTATCACATTTTTTACATATTGTGTTTAATTTCTTAAAATTTTATTTATAATTTTTGCATCTGTGTTCATGCATGTGTGGGTATGTGTTCAATCGCTCAGTTGTGTCTGACTCTTTGCGACCCTGTGGACTATAGTGGGCCAGGCTTCTCTGTCCATGGGATTCTCCAGGCAAGAATATTGGAGTGGGGTGCCATTCCCTTCACCAGGGGATTTTTCCAACCCAAGGATCAAAGCCAGATCTCCTGCATGGGCAGGCAGATTCTTTACCACTGCACCATGTATGAAGCCCACCTATGTTCATGAGGGATATTAATTTTAGTTTTCTTTTCTTATAATATCTTTATTTGGCTTTAAATATCAGGGCAATGGTGGTCTCATAGAATGATTTGGAAAGTGTATTAGTCAAGGTCAAATGAGGACAGAGATATTTTTAAACAGGAAAGTTTAATATAAAGAATAATGAGCTAAACCAGGCGAGTGGAGTAATGAGGTACTGGCAAACAAGTAGTAAAAAAAGTCTAAATAGGAATAGCAGTCACTGTGTGTGTACATGCTCAGTTGCTCAGTCATATCCAACTCTTTGTAACCCCATGGACTGTAGCCTACCAGGCTCCTCTGTCCATGGGATTTGCCCGGCAAGAATACTGGAGTGGGTCACCATTTCCTACTCCAGAGGATCTTCCTGACCCAGGGATTGAACCCATGTCTCCTGTATCTCTTCTGCATTAGCAGGTAGGTTTTTTACCACTGAGATACCTGGGAAGCCTTAACAGTCCTTCGGAGCAACCAACAATCCCTAGGGCTGAAATAGAGCTCCCAAGGAAGAGTCATCCCTGCCCTGTGGCTGAAATCCAGACCTTAGTGAAGAAGGCGTGGTTTTAGCTCACTGATGACAAACTAGTCTCTCTGGGGCATGAGTGCTTGTGTGCTAAATCATTTCAGTCATGTCTGACTCTTTGTGACACTATGGACTATGTATAGCCCACCAGGCTCCTCAGTTCATGAGATTTCCCAGCCAAGAATACAGCAGTGGGTTGCCATGCCCTCTTCCCCAGGGGATCTTNGGAAGAGTCATCCCTGCCCTGTGGCTGAAATCCAGACCTTAGTGAAGAAGGCGTGGTTTTAGCTCACTGATGACAAACTAGTCTCTCTGGGGCATGAGTGCTTGTGTGCTAAATCATTTCAGTCATGTCTGACTCTTTGTGACACTATGGACTATATATAGCCCACCAGGCTCCTCAGTTCATGAGATTTCCCAGCCAAGAATACAGCAGTGGGTTGCCATGCCCTCTTCCCCAGGGGATCTTCCCGGCCCAGGGATTGAAGACACGTTGCCTGCACAGACAAGCGGGCTCATCAGCACCAGTGCCACCTAGGAAGCCTAGTCACGATGGTACACATAAGTAAAAGTTGATAGAAATCTACCTCCCAGGGAAAACCAATCACAGAGTCATGTCTCCCTAGGGGTACTCAACTATAAAACTGCTGAGGGAGAACTGGGAGAATCTGCTGGCAAGAGAGAGCTGGGAACACCACACTGCAGGAGCCAGGAACGAGAGAAGCGTGGCCTTCTTCCGGAGTTTGCTGCAAGAGAGAGCCCCAACACCAGGCACTAGGGCAGCAGTGCACACTGCAAGGGCCAGAAGCTTGAGGTTGTTTCACAGCTCAGGTTTCCATTTTTTCAATTCTCTTTTCTCTCCATTTCATTTTCAGTAGTCTCGATTGCTACTTGTTCAAGTTCACCAATCTTTTCTTCTGCAATGTTTCTCTTCCATTAATCCCATCTAGTATATTTTTCATCTTACACATTCTACTTTTCATTTAGAAGTTCAGTTTTGGCCTTTTTAAATGTCTTCCATGCCTTGATGACTTTTGAACATAGGGAATGCAGGACTTTAACTTTCTTGTCTATTAAGGTCTATCATCTATGTCATGTCTGAGTCAGTTTTGATTGATTTCTCTCCTCATTTTTGGTTGTGTGTTCTTGTTGCTTTGCTTGCCTGGTGATATTATTGGATATTATGAATTTCACATTTCTAGGTGTTAAAAATATTTGTTTTCCCATAAATATTCTTGAGCTTCATTCTGGAACACAGTTAAGAAACTTGGAAACAAGTCTCCTGCAATTGTGTTATACTGTCATAATTTAAAAAATAAAAAAGGAAAAAAAAAGATACTTAGAAACAGTTTGATCCTTTAAGTATGAGACAGATCAGTGTTTAATATAGGCCAATGTTAGTCTCCCAACTAAGACAAAACCCTTCAAAATACTCAAAGCTTAAGCCTCATGAATTATGAGATTTTCTGCTTTGGCTAGTGAACCATAACTCCTGCCCTGGGGGAACACTGGAGATGTTTCCATTTTACTCCTGCCACANTTATTTATAATTGTTGTGTCTTCCTCTTGGATTGATCCTTTGATCATTATGTAGTGTCCTTCCTTATCTCTTGTATTATTCTTTATTTTAAAGTTTATTTTGTCTGATATGAGGATTGCTACTCCAGCTTTCTATTGCTTTCCATTTGCATGGAATATATTTTTCCATCCTCTCACTTTCAGTCTATATGTGTCTTTAGGTCTGAAGTGAGTTTCTTATAGACAGCATACATATGGGTCTTGTTTTTATATCCATTCAGCCAGTCTGTGTCTTTTGGTTGGAGCATTTAATCTGTTTACATTTAAAGTAATTATTTATATGTGTGTTTCTATTGTCATTTTCTTAATTGTTTGGGATTGATTTTGTATATCTTTTTCTGCTCTTGTATTTCTTGACTATATAAGTCCCTTTAACATTTGTTGTAAAGCTGGTTTGATGGTACTGAAGTCTGTTAACTGTTGCTTGTCTGGAAAGCTTTTTATTTCTCCATCAATTTTGAATGAGATCCTTGCCAGGTACAGTAGTCTTGTATGTAGATTTTTCCCTTTCAGTACTTTAAATATATCCTGTCATTCTCTTATGGCCTGCAGAGTTTCTGCTATAAGATCAGCTGTTAAATGTATGGGGTTTCCCTTGTATGTTACTTGTTGCTTCTCCCTTGCTGCTTTTAATATTCTTTCTTTGTGTTTAGTCTTTGTTAGTTTGATTAGTATGTGTCTTGGTGTGTTTCTCCTTGGGTTTATCCTGTACATGACTCTCTGTGCCTCTTGAACTTGATTGACTATTTCCTTTTCCATGTTAGGGAAATTTTCAACAA
This sequence comes from Neotragus pygmaeus, assembly GCA_006410875.1. NCBI lineage: Eukaryota > Metazoa > Chordata > Mammalia > Artiodactyla > Bovidae > Neotragus > Neotragus pygmaeus. The sequence continues at coordinate 409,136 of SJYV01035324.1, read as the reverse complement.
TAATCTCTTCAAAAACTTTCTCATTCCCTTTCTTTTTCTGTTCTTCTTCCGGGACCCCTATAATTCAAATATTTGTGTGTTTGCTACTGTCCCAGAGGTCTCAGGGACTGTCTTCAATTCTTTTCATTCTTTTTACTTTATTCTGCTCTTCAGAAGCTATTTCCACCATTTTACCTTCCAGCTCACTGATTCTTTCTTTTGCTTCAGATATTCTGCTATTGATTCCTTCCAGAGTATTTTTAATTTCAGTATTGTATTGTTTATCTCTGTTTGTTTATTCTTTGAGGTCTTTACTAATTGATTCTTGCATATTTTCCATTCTGTTTTCAAGTTTTTTGATCATCTTTACTATCATTATTCTGAGTTCTTTTTCAGGTAGTTTGCCTATTTCCTCTTCATTTATTTGGACTTTGTGTTTCTAGTTTGTTCCTTCATTTGTATAGTATTTCTCTGCCTTTTCATTATTTTCTTTAACTTATTGTGTTTGAGATCTCCTTTTCCCAGGCTTCAAGATTGAATTCTTTCTTCATTTTGGTTTCTGCCCTCCTAATGTTGGTCCCTTGTTTTGTGTAAGCTTCATATAGGGTGAAATTTGTACTGAATTTTTTTGTTTGTTTTTCACCTGATGGGCAAGGCTGAGTGAGTTGATAATCCTGTCTGCTGATGATTGGGTTGTATTTTTGTTTTGTTTGTTGTTTAGATGAGGCATCCTGCACAGGGTGCTACTGGTGGTTGGGTAATACTGAGTCTTGTATTCAAATGGTTTCCTTTGTGTAAGTTCCCACTACATGACACACCCTAGGATTAGTTCTCTGGTAGTCTTAGGGTCTTGAAGCCACTCAAAAGGCTCAGAGTTTAATCTCTGGTCAGGAACAAAGATTCCATAAGTGGTTTGTTGTGGCATAAAGTGAGATTAAAACAAATAACCAAAAATGAGAAACCAAAGATGAACACCACATAAATGGCCATTACAAAATCAAGCAAATAAAAATTAAAATAGTGGAATATACACATATACATATACACCCATTCAGTTCAGTTCAGTCGCTCAGTCATGTCCGACTCTGCAACCCCATGAATCGCAGCATGCCAGGCCTCCTTGTTCAACACCATCTCTTGGAGTTCACTCAGACTAACGTCCATCGAGTCTGTGATGCCATCCAGCCATCTCATCCTCTGTCGTCCCCTTCTCCTCCTGCCCCCNATTACCAACTCAATGGACATGAGTTTGAGCAAAGTCCAGGAGATAGTGAAGAACAAGGAAGCCTGGTGTGCTGCAGTCCACCGGGTCGAAAAGAGTTGGACACGGCTGGGTGTTTGAACAAGTTTGGTAGGTGAAATACTCGGGTTTAAATTTAACTATTCTGCCATGTGATAGTGGACAGACTATTGAAACAGGTTTCTGGGCCTCATATTCCAAATCTGTATAATGAGAGGGCCATGACATTACTCCTTCCCTTTAAGCCCTGATTATGACTTCATAAAATTTCTAAAGTAAATGAAAGGACAGCTAAAATTTAGTGAGTGCTTGCGTTTGAAAGTTAATCACGCAATTGCAAAAAAGAAAAACATACCTAAGCTAGCTTAACAAAAAAAGCAACTGTTTGGGGAAGTATAATACTCAAATGTAAGCATTTAGAATAGGGCCTGACAAGGCACTAGGTCCATGAAGTGGGCATTCCAGAGCCAATATTTGTGCACGCTGCGTGCTCAGTCACTTAAGTCACATCTGACTCTTGGTGACCCCCATGGACTGTAGCCCACCAGGCTCCTCTGTCCACAGGATTTCCCAGGCAAAAATACTGGAGTGGGTTGCCATTTCCTCCTCCAGAGGATCTTACCAACCCAGGGAATCAAACCTGCATCTCCTGTGTCTCCTGCATTGGCAGGCATTTTTTTTTTTTTTTTAACCACTGGAACACCTGGGAAACCCATATGACTTTCATAAAATTATAGCCCACACAGATTCTCATTGCTCTTACTTTTCTCTGAGTGTTGCTTTTATTTTGTCCTTTCTCTTTGATTTTCTTTGCATTAGTGAAAAATGGCTTCAATGGTAAAAAAGAAAGAAAGAAATAGCCAACACATCCCTGGCTGACCAATGACCTCTCATCTTCAGAGCTGAAGACCAAATAATAGTCTCCGTGTCCCAGTTACAAGTGACCAGAAAAGAGAGTCTGACTGGTCTAGCTTAGATCAGCCACCCAACCATGTCACCTAGGAGGGAAAGGATCCCATAGCTCTGACTGGGAGGTTGAGGCCCAATCCCACCCTGAGGGTTGTGAATTACAAACACTGTTACAGAAAGTACCGAGGTATCTATTCAGACCCTGGTTGCTAGGCCTTTTTATGTGTTGTCTCCATCTTTGCAACAATCTGAGAACACAGGATTTTAGCCTCATTTTGAAAAAAATGTGTGATGCTCAATGACTTGTCAAAGACCCCACAGCAAGTGGCAGTTTTGGAACCCATGTACTTTCAAGCGAAAGATCTACATCCTTGGTGAAGTTATACAGCTTGGTTGGATTTCCTACACATTTTAGTTAACAAAGCAAAGGCTTCAAAATGATATAGTTTTTCAGTGGTTTTGTTTGATGCATTCTAGGCATCATAAACAATATCTTGATTGTATTTTTTTTAACGAGAAGCAATAACGAGTATTATTATAAAACGTTGATAGTTTCCTTTTGTTAGTATAGACTTTATGGGAAGTAACAAAGGTTTTGTATTCAGAAAAAATCATAATAGTTCCAGTTATCTAACACTGTTCTGTGTCAGGCAGGGTTATAAATGCTTTGCCTACATATCTCACTGAGGCTTCAAAACAAGCCAATGATGGAGCTACTATTATTATCCCCATTACCCAGATGAAAAACCAGGCTTGAGAGAGGCTAAGTAACTTGTTGTTCAGTCACTAAGTAACTTGTTGTTCAGTCACCAAGTCGTGTGTGACTGTTTGTGACCCCATGGACTATAGCACGCCAGGCCTCCCTGTCCCTCACCATCTCCTGGAGTTTGCCCAAGTTCACGTCCATTGAATTGGTGGTGTCTCCTGCTATGTGGTGGTTGAGTGAGCATTTGAATTCAGGTCTTAATCACTAGGCTATGCAGCTGCTGAGACTTAAGCCAGGAAGCACATGAGAGTGAAATCTGAGTACAAGTAAGTGATCACTAACATAGATATATTTCAAATTTTACTTTCTTTTATATCTGTCCTTTGCATGCTATGTACACAAATATGGCATTTATGACAGCATATATTAAACTGATAACTAATACCTGGCATATATTCAGAAACACCAGAAATAACATTTTGCCAGAAGTTTTTCATCCAAAATATACTGGCAATCTGTTCTGTATCAAATAGAGCTAAGTAAATTACATTTTGATGTCTTATAGACAGACTAGAGTCAACCGATCATTTTTCCCCAAGATAGTGATCTGATTTCCTAGGAAAAAATGAATAGATCTTACAAAGGAAACAAATCTACTTTCTTTTTCTTTGTCTCTGAGAAGAAAAGGAGTAAAAGCTTGTCAGTTGTCAGCAGATACACCCAGGTTCCTCTGGTTTGTAATTTTTAAAGGACTATAAGCCAGTCTTTATCCTGACACAGAGGCATCTTGAACTCTTACTTTCTTGTTGCTCAGTCATTCAGTCGTGTCTGACTCTTTGCAATCCCATGGACTGCAGCACGCCAGGCTTCCCTGTCCTTCACTATCTCCCAGAGCTTGCTCAAACTCATGTCCATCAAGTCCATGATGCCATCCAATCATCTTGTCCTCTTGAACTCTTATTTACCTGGTTTCTTTCTTCAGTAATACCTAAACTTTGCTATGCTTACTCACTCAATCATGTCTGACTCGGCGACCATATGGACTGTAGCCTGCCAGGTTTCTCTATCCGTGGAATTTTCCAGACAGGAATACTGGAGCAGGTTGCCATTGTCTTTTCCAGGGAGTCATTTCAGACCCAGGAACTGAAACCATGTCTCTTGCATCTCCTGCATTGGCAGGCTGATTCTTTACCACGAGTGCCACCTGGGACGGAGAAGGCAATGGCACCTCACTCCAGTACTCTTGCCTGGAAAATCCCATGGGTGGAGGAGCCTGGTAGGCTTCAGTCCACAGGGTTGCTAAGAGTCAGACACGACTAAGTGACTTCACTTTCACTTTTCACTTTCATCCATTGGAGAAGGAAATGGCAACCCACTCCAGTGTTCTTGCCTGGAGAATCCCAGGGACGGGGGAGCCTGGTGGGCTGCCGTCTATGGGGTCACAGAGTCGGACACGACTGAAGTGACTTAGCAGCAGGATTGCCACCTGGAAAACCCCATACCTAAAACTAGGGACATATAAATCAGCAAAAGAGAGTAGGAAGACTACAAACAAATAAATGAATTCATTCATAAAAGCAACCTAATTTAACTTTTGTCACATTTAAAGAAACAGAAATATCAAATGCTTCACTTATCTGTGTTTTAAATTAAGAAAAGACCATTAGGGCTAGGCTTCCATGGTGGCTCAGGGTAAAGAATCCACCTGCCAATGCACAGACATGGGCACAAATTTGATCCAGGACACAAATTTGATTTAGGAGGATCCCATGTGGGGTGGAGTACCTAGGTCGGTGCACCACAACTATTGAGCCTGTGCTCTAGAGCCCAGGAGCCACAAGCACTGAAGGCCAAGCGCCCTAAATCCCATGCTCCACAACAAGAGAAGCCACCGCAGCGAGAGGCCTACACACAGAAACTAGGGAAAAGACTGTGTAGCAACAAAGACCCAGCATGGCCAAGATAAATATTTTTTTTAAAAGAATGGATTTAATAAGTATTATTTTCACAGTCGAACACGGCTTACCAAATGAACAATAACAACAACGAGAAGTTGTGTGGACCGGCTCTGCTAAGGTAAAAATCACAGAAAGGAGAAAAGAAAACACGGGAGGAAGTCAGAGAAAACAACACAATCTAAGAAGGATTACATTAACAGAGACAGACTAAAACATTAGTAAAAAGAGAAAAACTCTACTCTTACAGATATCCAGAGAGTTCTAAATTAAAAGAGAAAATAAACAGAGTGCTAGAGGCAAACTGAAAGATAGAAAAGAATATTGAAAAAAAAAAAAAAGACCAAGAGACTCATCACTTCAAATCAGCATTACTCAGCATGTATTCAGAGAAGCGTGAAAACTGCCTGCAGCTCTTGTTCAAACCCAGACTGTTGGGCCCGCCCTAAACCTCTGAGTCAGACTCTCAGGGGGCTTGGACCCAGAAATCTGTAACTGACATAATCTCCTCAGTTAGTTCTCAGGCACACTAACATTTATGAACCCCCACTTGAGGATCAACATCAACATGAGTGGACCCCATGGTGCCAAGATGCAACTTCAGAGTTTTACTAAGCCCTAAGCCAAAACTCTTGATTGCTTTCATAATATTTTCCATCTTGAATAGGAATGAAGACTCTAATTTTTTTAAATATCATAAGTTCATGAATTTATAACACAAGTACTGTGTTCCAAAATACTCTCAAATACTAATTTTGAGAGCATTCTGGGGTCATTTTTAGCAGAGATAAAAAAAAAATCAGACTTCCTGGCTGAATGATGTCAAACATTAAATTTTATATTCGCAATTAAGACTGTTTATTTTCTAATCTTTTACAACAGAAAATATCTAAGAAATGTCATGAATCATATGTGAAATTTTATGTTAACATGTTTTCTGTTTTACTTTTTGTTAAAGAATGAAAATGTGAAAATGTACACAAAATGTACAATTCAACAACTTATCACCAGGTGAACATCAAACAAGCATAACTCAGGTCAAAACCAGAAAACTGTCAGTACCTACTAAAAGGCCCCTTTTGTTCTCTCCCAATCACTAGACTGTTTTGCTTCCAAGAAACCACTATTACAACATATTATGATCATGTTCTTGCTTTTCTGACATCATCAAATTTTGGCAAGAAAATGAGTCAAAAGGATATCTTACATTCTATTTGTAGGGGTATAAACTTTCACAACAAATCTAAAGTCAGTTTGGTGTCATTTACTAAATGTGAAAATGTGCATATGCAATGATTTCAGTCTTAAGCATATACCCAACAAGAGTGAATGCATTCATGTATATGGTTCATATAACAAACATACAGTAGTCTAAATTCTTACCAACAGAAGAAAGCATAACTAAATTCTGATATATTCATACATTGAAAGAATAAAGCATTATAAATGACTGAAAGCACATAAAATCAAGATGAATTTCACAAACATATTATTAAAAGCATAACCAGACACACAAAATACTGTATGATTCAATTTATAGAAATTTAAAATAAATATATAGTTTTTCTTTCACATATATTCAGTTTTATGAATAAAATGTTCATAGGATTTATCAGATGTTCAGATTCTATTATCGACTTTCTCCCAAATAAACTATTTCTTAAACTTAATAGTCAGATTTTGAAAAGTCATGTTGCAGACTTCCCTGGTAGCACAGTGGATAGGAATTTGCCTGCGAAGGCAGGGGCAACCGGTTCGATCCCTGGTACAGGAAGATTTCACATGCCGCAGAACAACGAAGCCGCACACCACAGCTACTGAGCCCACGCTCTAGAGCACATGAGCCGCAACTACTGAGTCTGTATGCCAAGCTACGGAAAACCACATGCTTGGGAACCCAAGAGCTGCAACTACTGAGCCCGAGCCCTGCAACTACTGAAGTCTGCACACCCTAGAGCCTGCAAGCCACGACTACTGAGCTTGTGTGCTGCAGCTACTGAAACCCATGTGCTTAGAGCCTGTGATCCGCAACAAAAGAAGCCACCACGATGAGAAGCCCTCACATCACACCAAAGAGTAGCCCCTACTAACTGCAGCTAGAGAAAGCCCACACACAGCAACGAAGACCAAGCACAACCAAAATAAAATAAACAAATAGATTTTTAAAAAACCAAGGTGAGGGAAAGATCCCTTAAAAAAATTTTTTTTAAGTCACGTTGCATTTTAGCTACAATAGTCATGTAGTTTTGCCAGTTTGATTAGTCTTTGCTTTTTTCCTATGTTTCATGTAGTTCCAGTGTCAGTTCATGTCTACAATTTTTTCTCGGTGTAAAGAGTTCAAACTCCTTCATGTACCCATGTTGACATCATTGTCTAGAATTCTCTTTTGACACTGGAAGAAATGAGGGTTCATTTAAACCCTCAAATGCAATAGCTCAAAATGCATACTGCAAAGCCAGACAAGTTCCATGTATGTTTAAATTTCACAGATTTTCCATTCTTAACACAGATTCATAAAAGGAAATTTCATCAATTGTTAATAGCATCATTTATCAAGTTTATTGCGCCAGCAAGTCTGATTTCAGAATCTACCTGGCTGAATGACTTTTGCATGGTCTTCTGGCAAAAATTCATTTTGAAAATTTTGGCACAAGATGAGGGTACAAGAAATTGTATACATTCAATACGTGCAGTTCTTGGTATATCAATTATATCTCAATAAAGCTGTTTAAAAAATAAACCACTAAGGAATGAAACATGAGAGCACAAGATACTCCAACTAGCACACATTAGCTCTGCAAATTTATTTAGACTGTGAAACAGTAGATGACAGATCCATCCCTTGTTTTCTTTACCAAGTCACTCTCCCCCCCCACTTTAGTTATAAGAAAATATTGCAAATCATATATTCCAGCCACCCTACAAATTAACCAGAATGCTTATGAAAACTGGAAATCAATTCATATTTCATGCTTCCAGAGAACATCCAATTAATCACATCAACAAAAGGATTTTTAATGTACCTGCCATATCTTTGCAACCAACACCTGCTCACCCCTAAGTTCCATGAGCACCTTTCACAGACACAAGTTCAGAATCGGCCTCAGCTTAATATATGTTTTTATAATAAAAAGTGGTCTAATCAGCCCAGTATGTGTTTTGTGTATCTTTTATTTGCAATGACAGCAGTAATGCTTATTTATAGTTGGCCTTTTCCAATGGAGAAAACATATATTTATTACTGATATAAACTGTTTCAAAATATTTCACTTCCCTTTTCTTCTCCCTGCAAAATGAAACTTTACCAGCACTTAGACTTTTATCAACATTTCATTTCCAGGGGTGTCTTCATCATCTCCGGGATCATGCTCAGGCTAATTTGACTTCATTAACAGCCACTGGGGCCCCCAAGGATATGACTGTGTACCACCGTCTGGTGGTCCTTCTCCATTCTAAAACCAGCATGTACAGTTGCAAGAGAGGACAGACTCTCATCATTCTGGGAAATTTTTGCATGGCATTCCAGAAAACAGGAAGGAAATTAATTTCATCAGTCTCTCTCTCTGATGCTGGTGTGACAACTAGAGCCCAATCAGCACCACCCATGTCTAGTGATCTCCCTTCCCACCCCTACCTTCAACCCCCACCATGAAGATTGTACTTGAGTGGTTCCGAAGTAGGGTTCAAGAATCAAGGTTTTCAGAATACTTCTTAGTAACACTGATGAGTAGCAACTCGGGGGATCCAATGAATTAAATCACCCTTGAGAGTTTTCAAAACCTTTATCTTAATTGCTTGTACTTGCTGAACAAATCATAGGAATAAACATGTTCCAAATCAGAGGTTGGAAGCAAGGATTGCCCAGTCCCCACTTCTGCATGCCAAATGGCAGTACACTAGGGTACAGGGCCGGCTGGATGTTGTTTGTGACATTCTGTGTCTTCCTTGTCCCCAAAGCTCTTGCCAATCTCTCCAGAGCATAAAGCTTGGTAACTACTTTTCTCAGGCTTCCAGACCAGTGATTTCCAGCTGGACTCTATCAATGTCTGGCAGTTATGCTCAGTTTGGAGGGATGAGAAAGAAAGGAAGAAGCCATGCCTCTCCAGCAGCAGTTCCTGGCAGGTGTGTAGTTACAGTTAGCTAGGTGACTATGGTGTATGCCATCAACTTCTAGGAGCTGAAGATACCCAAGACCTCTGGTGGTGGCTTTCTTAATGTTACTGATCACAAATTTGTCTGCCGGATTCACAAGGAGACCAAATAAGCCAAAATATTGGACTTTGGAGCAGGGAAAGGCTTACTGCCAACTCAAGCAAGGAAAATAGGTGGCTCATACTAAGAAACTCCTAAGCTCCCAGAAAGTGTTTCAGCAAAGCATTTTTAAATGCCAGATGGTGGGGTGGGGGTAGTCAGGGGAGACAGGGGGCTGTCCCAGGGTATGTGATCAGCTTGTGCACAGTTCTCTGATTTGTTGATGGTGGGATAACAAGATGGTTAACATTATTAATCATTAGATGCTAGTAAGTCTAGGGGCTTATGACCATCAGGTAGTTAATTTCTTCCATTTGGTGGTGGTTTTACCATCTGTAAAACAACTCAGAAAGTGTGTGTCAGATACTAATATCTAGGTACTTCAGAGAGGAGCTACAGCAGAGAATAGCAGGGAAGGGTCTTTCCTGGAAAGGCCCCAGAGGGTCTTGCTCAGGTACATTAAGATTTCCCAAAAGTGACCTTCCTAACCTAAACCTCTTCCCACTCTCCCACATTTGCAATAGTTATGTCTCAGTCCTCCCTGAATCTGAAGTGTCTGCTACTGTCTTGACATGGCCATATTAGTCATATTTATACCTATTATCCTGCAGATTCTCTTGGAGCTGAAGATATTAACCCAGGAATTTGCATACTGAACTCATAACAGTTACAGCCTGGGAAAGCTAGAATCTGCTAGAAAATGTACAGCAAAAAAATTACAAAGCCCAAAGCTCCAGTGGGAGGATACACAGGAATCTGTTCATTGAAAATCCACAGGCACCTTAGTGTAAGCCACAAGAGCAAAGGTAGAAACACTCTTCCTCAGGGGGCTGGTTGTTCCATATTAATGAAGTTTCAGGAAATTTGGTGAACTCCATCCTGGTAGACTCTAACACTATGCCTCCACCCTTCACTTGGTGCACTGTCGGGTTCTCCTGTGAAAGTCTGGGGCAACCTCAAAGAAAAGTTTAACTCAAACACTGGAAATCTGAGTATCTTCAAATACTCAAAATTTTCATGGGCTTGGGAAATATTTTTTTCTATTAACTTAAGAAATGTTGGACTTCCCTTGTGGCTCAGCTGGTAAAGAATCTACCTGCAATGCGGGATACCTGGGTTCAATCCCTGGGTTGGGAAGATCCCCTGGAGAAGGGAAAGGCTACCCACTCCAGTATTCTGACCTGGAGAATTCCATGAGCTGTACAGTCCATGGGATCGCAAAGAGTCAGACATGACTGAGGGACTTTCACTTTTACTTCCTTTCACTTAAGAAATGTTAGGTGATGACAGATATAAATATATGGATTTTTCCCTTTCATTGGCCAAAGTTAATATATTTTATGTTTTCAAAAGCAATGTACAATTTCAGAAGACAGGAGACAACCTGGAAAATAAAGCTGTTCAGTCCACCACTGTTCACTAGAACTTTTTGTGATGATGGAAATGTTCTAAATCTGGTAGCTCCCAGTGACATGAGGCTGCTGAGTTCCTGAAATATGGTTAGTGCAACTAAGAAAATAAATGTTCAATTTTAATTAATCTCAATCTAAAATTAAAGTCACATGTGGCTACTGTATTGAAGAGCACAAATTTTTCAAGGCTTTGCAATATGTCTTTGTTGTGAAGTCATGAAGTCATGTCCAGCTCTTTGTGACCCCATGGCCTGCAGCATACCAGACTTCCTTGTCCCTCACTATCTTCCAGAGTATGCTTAAAATCATGTCCTTTGAGTCGGTGATGTCACCCAACCATTTCATTCTCTGTCGTCCCCTTCTCCTCCTGCCTTCAATCTTTCCCGACATCAGGGTCTTTGCCAGTGAGTCAGTTCTTCACATCAGGTGGTCAAAGTATTGGAGCTTTAGCTTCAGCATCAGTCCTTTCAATGAATATTCAGGGTTGACTTCCTTTAGGATTGACTGGTTGGATCTCTTTGCAGTCCATGAAACTCTTAAGAGACTTCTCTAACACCGTAATTCAAAAACACCATTTTTTCAGTGCTCAGCCTTCTTTATGGTCCAACTCTCACATCCACACATGACTATGGAAAAACCATAGCTTTGACTAGGGGGACTTTTGTCAGCAAAGTGATGTCTCTGCTTTTTAATACATTGTCCAGGTATGTCAAGGCTTTTCTTCCAAGGAGCAAGCGTCTTTTATTTTTGTGGTTGTGGTCACCATCCTCAGTGATTATGGAGCCCAAGAAAATAAAACCTGTCACTGTTTCCACTTTTTCCCCTTCAACTTGCCATGAAGTGATGGGACTGGATGCCATGATCTTAGTTTTTGGAATGTTGAGTCCAGCTTTTTCACTCTCCTCTTTCAGCCTCATCAAGAGGCTCTTTAGTTCCTGTTCACTTTCTGCCATTAGAATGGTATCATCTGCGTACATCTTACAATGACACAAAAACTGTCATCTTTAAATACATTTAAGAAAGGAATAAAATTACTCAAAACATAAATCTCTTTACACAGAGTCAGTAATAAATTGATTGCCTGTAGAAATTCAGTATATATTTTACTCATAGCTATATGCATCTTTCCAATTTAAAAATTAATTGAATTTTAATTTAAAAAAGTATAGATGAGCTCATTCTTTCAAACCCCTCAAACAATGCAGGGTTACATGAAGCCTCCCCACTCCCACTCCATCAGCTATGTCCATTTTGCACATCCTTTGAGGGGGGCCAGACGAAACACTATTATAGGTTGCTGCTAAGTTGCTTCAGTCGTGTCCGACTCTGTGCGACCCCGTAGACGGTAGCCCATCAGGCTAGAACACTGGAGTGGGTTGCCATTTCCTTCTCCAATGGATGAAAGTGAGAAGTGAAAGTGAAGTCGCTCAGTTGTGTCCAATTCTTAGCGACCCCATGGACTGCAGCCTACCAGGCTCCTCCGCCCATGAGATTTTCCAGACAAGAGTACTATATTTTCAGAATTTGTATATGTCTTTAAACATTATATCATAGCTATATATAGATATGATATAATATATATTCATGCTAGATTACAGTATATTTTACTGTTCTCAATATGTGTATGTGTGTGAGCATATATATATATAAGTAAGTAAGTAAGTGTTAGTCACTCAGTCATGCCCAACTCTTTGCGACCCCATGGACTGCAACTCACCAGGCTCCTCTATCCATGAGATTTTCCAGGCAATGATACTGGAATGCGTTGCCATTTCCTTCTCCAGGGGATCTTCTCAACCCAGGGTTCGAACCCAGGTCTCCTGCACTGCAGGCAGATTCTTTACCAACTGAGCTACAAGAGAAGCCCCTAATACATATATATATATACACACATCCCTAATTCTTTTTCACAGCTGTGTAACATCCCTATTGTAGACTTTTTGTTTAGCTTATTTGACCACTCTAACCATTCTTCCCTTGCTAGAATTTTAGTTTATGTACAGCTTTTTTCTGCCACAAACAATGCTACTATAAGCATTTTTTATAAGTCCTTGGGTACAATTTAAATTTCAATAGATTATAAAATTCCCCTCTATAAATTAAGTATAATTTATATTTACCATATCTTCCCTGATATTATCAACACTGACGAGTCAAGAAGGAAACTTATTTATGTTATTTCTCTATTTAGTAATGATGGTAAGCAATTTTCCATATGCCTGCTGAATTTCATCTTTTGTGAATTGACAATATAATTCATGTCATTTTTTTTCAATTAGGAAAACATATACTAAAATACAGCAAGACCATGACTAAATTATTTTTCCTGGCATATACAGTGCCTTGTATATAGATCTTCATAAATAATTATTGAACAGATGAATAAAACAGCCAACATCATGAAAATCTCTCTCTCAAAACAGAAAAGAAAAATTGAATCCACATCATTTTTAACACAGGTTCCATATTTCAGAGTATGAGGGTAGACAGATAAATGATAAGTTTATATCACTACTCTTCAAACTTCCATTATTCTATTAGAGAAATAAAATTTTAAAATCCAACTAAATAAATATTCATTCCACAGCCCCCTTAAGAAATATTTCTGATAGAAATGTTATTCTAACTCCAAGCAATTTTTTTCTCTCAACCTCAATCTCCCTATCATGCCCATAGCAAAATAAGAAAGATATTTTAATTGATGTTCCTTTCATACTTTACACTGTTGATTGCCATAGCTATCAGTCTGGATAACTCAAAGTTCTACCACAAATACTTTCAGAATGTTTCCACTTCTGCCTTTCACTGTTTGCTCTTTCCCTTTAAGAGTAACTTTATTTTCTTTGTGAATTTTCTCCTCCCCCATCTCAATTCATGTGGCTTCTATGAGGCTGACTCCAATTCCAGCCCTAAGGGGGAGTTTAGAACCAAAACCTGGCCCAGAGAGCCAAGCAGAACCAATCCTACCTAACCCCATATCTTTTGCAGGCTTGTAAAGAGAGGCATTCTTTCTCCAGTGCAAATTTAAAGTGACCAGCAGAAATGTTGTCATTTGATCTAGAAATCTGCTGGAGAATGAAACCAATTCAAAGGGAAGCAAAGTTCAGATGGAGAAGAAAGAGAAGGGAAGAACCAAGTCCTGATACTGACATGTAAACCATCAGATCAAGTCACACTTGAAGTCCACATCTACCCCTGAATATTTCAAGTATACTAAGTGAAAAATAAGGCTCTCTTTTTTGCTTGAGATCATTTGAATTAGGTTTTGGTTACTTTCAATGGAAAGAAACTCAACTAAAAAAATTGGACAGGAGGCATAATTAAAGAATCATTCTTTATCCAATTTCCTGATTACCGTAACTTTATCTACTCTGGCTCACTGGTCAGTATATACATTGCCTGAATCTGCATTTCTATCAGTCAGTCAGTTGAGCTGCTCAGCCGTGTCCGATTCTTTCCAACCCCATGGACTGCAGCACACCAGGCCTCCCTGTCCATCACCAACTCCCAGAGGATACTCAAATTGATGTCCACAGAGTCGGTGATGCCGTCAAATCATCTCTTCCTCTGTCGTCCCCTTCTCCTCTTACGTTCAATCTTTCCCAGCATCAGGGTCTTTTCCAATGAGTCAGCTCTTTGCATCAGGTGGCCAAAGTATTGGAGTATCAGATTCAACATCAGTCCTTCCAATGAACACCCAGGACTGATTTCCTTTAGGATGGGCTGGTTAGATCTCAAGCTGTCCAAAGGACTCCCAAGAATCTTCTCCAACACCACAGTTCAAAAGCATCAATTCTTTGGCACTTAGCTTTCTTTATAGACCAACTCTCACATTCATACATGACTACTGGAAAAACCATATCCTTGACTAGATGGCCCNTCCAAAGGACTCCCAAGAATCTTCTCCAACACCACAGTTCAAAAGCATCAATTCTTTGGCACTTAGCTTTCTTTATAGACCAACTCTCACATTCATACATGACTACTGGAAAAACCATATCCTTGACTAGATGGCCCTTTGTTGGCAAAGTAATGTCTCTGCTTTTTAATATGCTATCAAGGTTGATCATAACTTTGCTTCCAAGGAGCAAGCATCTTTTAATTTCATGGCTGCAGTCACCATCTGCAGTGATTTTGTAGCCCAGAAAAAAAAAGTCTGATACTGTTGCCACTGTTTCTCCATCTATTTCTCATGAAGTGATGGGACCAGATACCATGATCTTAGCTCTCTGAATGTTGAGCTTTAAGACAACTTTTTCACTCTCCTCTTTCATTTTCATCAAGAGGCTCTTTAGTTCTTCTTCACTTTCTGCCATAAGGGTGGTGTCATCTATATATCTCAGGTTACTGATATTTCTCCTGGCAATCTTGATTCCAGCTTGTGCTTCCTCCAGCCCAGCATTTCTCATGATGTACTCTGCATAGAAGTTAAATAAGCAGGGTGACAATGTACAGCCTTGACGTACTCCTTTCCTGATTTGGAACCAGTCTGTTGTTCCAGGTCCAGTGCTAAATGTTCCTTCCTGACCTGAAGACAGATTTCTCAAGAGGCAGGTCAGGTGGTCTGGTATTCCCATCTCTTTCAGAATTTTCCACAGTTTCTTGTGATCCACACAGTCAAAGGCTTTGGCATAGTCGATCAAGCAAAAATAGATGTTTTTCTGGAACTCTCTTGCCTTTTCGATGATCCAGCGGATGTTGGCAATTTGATCTCTGGTTCCTTTGCTTTTTCTAAAATCAGCTTCAACATCTGGAAGTTCATGCTTTACATATAGCTGAAGCCTGGCTTGGAGAATTTTGAGTATTACTTTGCTAGCATGTGAGATGAGTGTAATTGTGTGGTAGTTTGAACATTCTTTGGCATTGCCTTTCTTTGGGATTGGAATGAAACCTGACCTTTTCCAGGCCTGTGGCCACTGCTGAGTTTTCCAAATTTGCTGGCATATTGAGTGCAGCACTTTCACAGCATCATCTTTCAGGATTTGAAATAGCTCAACTGGAATTCCATCACCTCCACTAGCTTTGTTCATAGTGGTGCATCCTAAGGCCCACTTGACTTCACATTCCAGGATGCCTGGCTCTAGGTGAGTGATCACTCCATCATGATTATCTGGGTCATGAAAATGTTTTTTGTACAGCTCTTCTGTGTATTCTTACCACTTCTTCTTAATATCTTCTGCTTCTTTTGCTGCGACCCCATAGACGGCAGCCCACAAGGCTCCCCCGTCCCTGGGGTTCTCCAGTCAAGAACACTGGAGTGGGTTGCCATTTCCTTCTCCAATGCATGAATGTGAAAAGTGAAAGTGAAGTCGCTTGGTTATGTCCAACTCTTAGCAACCCCATGGACTGCAGCCCACCAGGCTCCTCCGTTCATGGGATTTTCCAGGCAAGAGTACTGGAGCGGAGTGCCATTGCCTTCTCCCTGATTCTGTTAGGTCCATACTATTTCTGTCCTTTATCGAGCCCATCTTTGTGTGAAATAATCCTTTGGAATCTCTAATTTTCTCTTAGAGATCTCTAGTCTGTCCCATTCTACTGTTTTCCTCTATTTCTTTGCATTAATCACTGAGGAGGCTTTCTTATCTCTCCTTACTATTCTTTGGAACTCTGCATTCAAATGGGTATATCTCTCCTTTTTGACTTTGCTTTTGGCTTCTCTACTTTCACAGCTATTTGTAAGGACTCCTCAGACAGCCATTTTGCTTTTTTACATTTCTTTTTCTTGGGGATGGTCTTGATCCCTGTCCCCTATACAATGTCAAGAACCTCTGTCCACAGTTCATCAGGCACTCTATCAGATCTAGTCCCTTAAATCTATTTTTCACTTCCACTGTATAATCGTTAGGAATTTGATTTAGGTCATACCTGAATGGTCTAGTGGTTTCCCCTACTTTCTTCAACTTAAGTCTGAATTTGGTAACAAGGAGTTCATGGTCTGAGTGACAGTCAGCCCTTGATCTTGTTTTTGCTGACTGTATAGAGTTTCTCCATCTTTGGCTGCAAAGAATATAATCAATCTGATTTCAGTGTTGACCATCTGGTGATGTCCATGTGTACAGTCTTTCCTTGTGTTGTTGGAAGAGGGTGTTTGCTATGACCAGTGCAATTCTCTTGACAGAACTCTATTAGCCTCTGCCCTGCTTCATTCTGTACTCCAAGGCCAAATTTGCCTGTTACTCCAGGTGTTTCTTGACTCCCTACTTTTGTATTCCAGTTCCCTATAATGAAAAAGACCTCTTTTGGGGGTGTTAATTCTAGAAGGTCTTGTAGGTCTTTATAGAACCGTTCAACTTCAGCTTCTTCAGCATTACTGGTTGGGGCATAGACTGCCTTGGAAATGAACAGAGATCATTCTGTTGTTTTTGAGACTGCATCCAAGTACTGGATTTCAGACTCTTTTTTTGACCATCATGGCTACTCCATTTCTTCTAAGGGATTCTTGCCCATCTGGATTTAAATTCACCCATTCCAGTCCATTTTAGTTCGCTGATTCCTAAAACGTCGACATTCACTCTTGCCATCTCCTCTTTGACCACTTCCAATTTGCCTTGATTCATGGACCTAACATTNAATTAATTTATTTTTCCAATCCATGAACACACACACACAAATGGGCAGGGAGGGAGGGGAAATTTTGTGCTTAAGTGGAAAACTATGCATTATCTAGGGGATCTCTCTCCAGGGGGCTATTCTACAATTCTGTATGCCATACATAACTGACAGCAACACAATACATTTCTTGTCTACAGAGATGCAAATTCTGTTCAATTAAGTAGAAGATCAATTGACTTTTTTATCCTGCTTTGGAAAACGTATTTTGCCTCCATTTGTACACTCACTTCAATGGTTCTGATCTACAAATGTGTTTATATTATGGATTCTCTTTTAGACAGGTTGTAACATCTGCATGTCCCTCTCATTGATTAATAATAAAACCTTTAATGGACATTCTTTTTTTAGATCTGTATGATAGTCATGATTTTACCTTTTTTGAAAATGATTTCTAACCTAAGTGAGAACATTACCAATCTCGGAAAGCTAAAATGTAGATTTAGCATAGTTGGAAATACCAAAGAGTTACAGCCACTCTGTCAGTGAAGTAATGTCTATAAACCTTAACATGCACTAAACAGTCAATAAATGTTATCTATCATTATTTCAAAAGAGAAAGCCAGTCATTCTTCAACAATTCCTTTTTTTTTTTTAATAAAGCTTTAGAGAAAGAACCTAATATTAGAATTGCTAACTATAGAGATCTGGGGGGGAAAGGACATTAAAAAATTGTTAATAACATTGACTCTCAGCCTGGGAAACTAAAGACCAGTAGCCCACATCTTAGGCCATAAGACCTTACGAAAGCTTTCTCCCACCTGAACACATTCCTCATAACACGTAGGAATCAAAACGTGATAACACACATTTTACAACGGGCAACAACAGGGAATCAGTGTGAAAAGTGGAAGTAATTGTTTCTAAGTACAAAATAAGAATGTGCTCCAAAAGCAAATAGAAAAGGTTAATTCTCTGGCTTCTGGCAGATCAGTACTATATTTTTCCAAGGTGCAACAACCTAACTGACACTCTGACAATAATGATTTGTTCCAGTTTTAATTCAGAAGTTTCCATCTAAAGAGATATCCCCAGNGCAAATAGAAAAGGTTAATTCTCTGGCTTCTGGCAGATCAGTACTATATTTTTCCAAGGTGCAACAACCTAACTGACACTCTGACAATAATGATTTGTTCCAGTTTTAATTCAGAAGTTTCCATCTAAAGAGATATCCCCAGACATTTGTGGTTGCTTATTACCAATGGCTGGCTTTTGTTTAACCAAGGACAGAGGTTCCATCTGAAGGCCAGGGTAACAGCAAACAATTTGAATGATTTTATCACTTTTTTTCATAATAAAACAACCTCATATGTGATGAATGATTATTTTTCCTGCCACTGATGTAATTTAAAAGCTGTATTTTGTCTTATTTTCCTAAGTGTTAATATTTTCAGTATTTGAGTTTCTGTCTCATTTCTCATTTATCTAAGGTGCTATTGTCTGATCTTTAACTTTCACAGTAACCTCAGCCAAAGAAAACTTGACTGCAAGAATAACAGCCACTGAAATGCTTTATATGTAAGGTCCTAATATTATACAAATTCCAGAGAGATTTTGTATTTTTCTAACATTTTTTCCTTGGTCTCCAACAAGCATATCCTGACTGCAAAAAGATACCTTAAGTTTTTACCTTATTGTTTTAAAATTTTCGTATTAACATGATTTACTTTTCAGTGATGATGCCCAGTCTTTAAAATCAAATTTTTTTCTGTCCTCTCAGTGTAGGTGTTTGGGTTCTAACAGTAACCAGTAGATAGAATGGCCATGTGTGTAATTCAATCAAATGTTTTAAATGTCACAATACCTGTCACATTATGCAGTCATACTAATCCCACTAAATCAAATGCACTATGCACATTCCATTGATTGCCTCCCTGATTAGTCATTATTATGGCCTAGAACTGCAGTCCATGGGGTCACAAAGAGTCGGACACGACTGAGTGACTGAACTGATGACCTAGAACTGTCATTAAAAAGAAAATCATCAATTCAAGCGTACCATGTAGGCCACTGACAGGACAGATATTCTGGAACCAAGTCCAGCATGGTGAAATTTATAGTAGAGTTGGAAACATCAAAAAGTTGCAGTCACTCTATCAAAGGTTTAGAAGAACATTCTCAATTAAACTTTAAATTATTTTATAATAGATGCTTTCACCTCCTTCCACCCCTTTAGACTGAATTCACCATCCATCCCTCGCAGAAATGGTACCACTGAGACAGTGTTTCAATGATGCACACTGTTTACAACAATTACTTCTAACTTACAACCTTTTCCAATAAACTTAAATTTGATAGAAGTGCCTTTGTCTTCATTTCCTTATCATTCATATGAAGCATATTTGAAATTAACCACATGAGAGAAGAGAAAGATTAGTATGAACTGTGTTAATCAGGGAAAGCTTCTTTAAACACACAGAATTAGTCCTTTATTCTCTTGTACTGCTTTGTATGGCTTTTTTAATTATGCATATACATGTATTTCAGAGAAGGCAATAGCACCCTACTCCAGTACTCTTGCCTGGAAAATCCCATGATGGAAGAGCCTGGTAGGCTGCAGTCCATGCGGTCGCTAAGAGTCAGACACGACTGAGCGTGTCACTTTCACTTTTCACTTTCATGCATTGGAGAAGGAAATGGGAACCCACTCCAGTGTTCTTGCCTGGAGAATCCCAGGGACAGCGGAGCCTGGTGGGCTGCCATCTGTGGGGTTGCACAGAGTCAGACATAACTGAAGTGACTTAGCAGCAGCAGCATACATGTATTTATTGATATGCATGTGTGTGTGCTTTGTCACTCAGTCATGTTAGACTCTTTTCAACCCCATGGACTGCAGCCCACCAGACTCCTCTGTGCTTGGAGATTCAATACTAGAGTGGGTTGCCATGCCGTCCTCCAGGGGATCTTTCCCACCCAAGGATCGAACTCAGGTCTCCTGCATTGCAGGCAAATTCTCTACCATCTGAAATACCAGGGAAGCCCAAAAATACTGGAATGGGTAGCCTACCCTTCCTCCAGGGGATCTTTCTAGCCCAGAAATTGAACTTGAGTCTCCTGCATTGCAGGTGGATTCTTTACCAGCTGAGCTTCCAGGGAAGCCCATGTGTATATATGTGTTATACATATCAGTTCAGTTCAGTTGCTCAGTCGTGTCTGACTCTTTTCAACCCCATGGACTGCAGCACACCAGGTTTCCCAGTCCATCACCAACACCCAGAACCTGTTCAAACTCATGTCCATTGAGTTAGTAATGCCAACCAACCATCCCATCCTCTGTCGTCCCCTTCTCTTCCTGACTTCAATCTTTCCCAGCATCAGGGTCCTTTCAAATGAGTCAGTTCTTCACATCAGGTGGCCAGAGTATTGGAACTTCAGCTTCAGCATCAGTCCTTCCAATGAATATTCAAGACTGATTTCCTTTAGGATTGANCTTCCTGACTTCAATCTTTCCCAGCATCAGGGTCCTTTCAAATGAGTCAGTTCTTCACATCAGGTGGCCAGAGTATTGGAACTTCAGCTTCAGCATCAGTCCTTCCAATGAATATTCAAGACTGATTTCCTTTAGGATTGATTGGTTTGATCTCCTTGCAGTCCAAGGGACTCTCAGGAGTCTTCTCCAACACCACAGTTCAAAAGCATCAATTCTTTGGCGCTCAGCTTTCTTTATGGTCAAACTCTCACATCCGTACATGACTACTGAAAATACCATAGCTTTAGCTAGACAGGCCTTTGATGGCAAAGTAATGTCTGTGCTTTTTAATATGCTGTCTAGGTTGGACATAGCTTTTCTTCTAATAAGCGGGCGTCTTTTAATTTCATGGCTTCAGTCACCATCTGCAGTGACTTTGGAGCCCAAGAAAATAAAGTCTGTCACTGTTTCCATTGTTTCCCCATCTATTTGCCATGAAGTGACGGGATTAGATGCCATGATCTTTGTTATTTGAATGTTGAGTTTTAAGCCAACTTTTTCACTCTCCTCTTTCACCTTCATCAAAAGACTCTTTAGTTCCTCTTCACTTTCTGCCATAAGGGTGGTGTTATCTGCATATCTGAAGCTATTGATATTTCTCCTGGTAATCTTGATTCTAGCTTGTGCTTCACCCATCCTTGCATGATATACTCTGCATATAAGTTAAACAAGCAGAGTGACAATATACAGCTTTGACATACTCTTTTCCCAATTTGGAAGCAGTCCATTGTTCCACGTCCAGTTTTAATTGTTGCTTCTTGGCCTGCATACAGATTTCTCAGGAGGCAGGTAAGGTGGTCCAGTATTCCCATTTTGAAGAATTTTTCAAGTTGTTGTGATCCACACAATCAAAGGCTTTGGCATAATCAACGAAGCAGAAGTAGATGTTTCTCTGGAACTCTCTTGCTTTTTCTATGATCCAATGGATGTTGGCAATTTGATCTCTGGTTTCTCTGCCTTTTCTAAATCCAGTTGAACACAGGAAGTTCTCTGTTCACATACTGTTGAAGCCTCGCTTGGAGAATTTTGATCATTACTTTGTTAGCCTGTGAGATGAGTGCAGTTGTGCAGTAGTTTAAACATTCTTTGTCACTGAGTTTCTTTGGGATTGGCACTACGTCATAAAGGCATCTTATTCCCTTTTATTTTCTCACTTCCTAAAACCTGTCACATACATAGTTGAAGCTCCCTTAACGGAGCAACTCATGCCAGAGTACCGAGCAGGCTCCGGGCAGGGAGTGCTTCTCCTCGAGCTTGGTAGCCTTTTGCCCTGTATCCCTGTTGGTGCCACCTGCACATTTTATTATCATTAATAAAGATATAAAGCAGAATAAGAAAAAAAATCATTGTTCCTATGAAAATCAAAGGCATGCTTTGAAAAGTGATATAAATGAATCACTAACAAAAAAAAATGCTGTTAAATTAGTTGTGGGCAAAAGGTAAATGGTCAGGGAAAAATACAGACTTCTGCACTCAAATTTCTTTGCATGTATATTTGAGTTCTTGCTCCATTTTAAATATATCCCTGATAATGGAAATCAATGACAGTGCATTATGGTCTAGTTTAGATGAGAAAAGCTATGGAAAACTCCAAAGAATAGCCCATGGGCCAATATCAAAGATTAGTAGATGAATGTATATTTATATATGTCATATTAAAATACAAGGCTTTGACTTTTCATTCACTGACCCACTGCCAGTCCCCATTCCTTCAGACAAAAAGTTTCTGTTATAGGTAGCATTTAAAAACCTGTTAAATGAAAGACTCACTGATTAAATTAATCTAGACCATAAAGGACCTATAGATGTAGGAAGGTAGAGTGGTAGGATTGTCCAGGGATCAGGACAAGGCTCAGTGATGTTTCACAGCCATAGCCCTTGCCTTTTCCACATGCCTGGCTCCAACTAAGCAGTTTCCTATGCTCAGCTGGCCTCAATTCAAGGAACAAAATCAAAGATCATTATCTTCCACTCTCATCTTCCTCCTGGGGCATTACTTACCCCAGACTCACTTTCAATTACTTGTTCATTAGCTTGAGCCATTTAGAGGCATTTTAAGATTTTTCTTAGTCATCTTATGTTAAGTCAAAATATGCTAAAATGTCGAAACAGGGCATATCTGGATCCAGCCTTTGGTAACACACTGGTTGTTTTTAACCTTTTATATTACTTATTAAGAGGTAAAGATCTGGTTTTGCTCATTAGCCATCTTTGAAAAAAAAAAAAAATGTTCCATCTAGTTAGCATTGATTTTTTATGAGAAATAATTCTTTCAACACTTCTTAACTGGGAATGTTTTCAGAAATTCCAGACCACAGCATCATATAAAAACTGGTTTATAAAACTCTGCCTTTCCAAGATTTGCTCTAAGAAAAAGAAAAATGCGGTAACAAAGGCTTTGATAAAGAGTCAATAACTAAATTAATTAAAATCTTTTACTGCATTATAAAGTTTACCTTTCCAAAATAAATGAGGATCTATCATATACCTAGTAAGTATTCAGAGCTAAGATTTAAAACACCCCCAAAATCGACAGCTCAGAAACACCTGTGAAGATTCTAGATAAGCATCTCTTCCACCCATTATCTATTTGCTCACTGCTCACAAACTTTTTCTTTAATAATTACTATGGACCAGGCCTGGGAGACACAAGTAAATCTTCCCCCAAACATTTGGATGTTGAGCCTATATATGTGAGCCCAATTTCTGCTTTATTGTCTGACAAAAAGACACAAAAAGGCTGAAAAGAGGGCACAGTCATTCATAAATATAATTGTGATGGACTTTTGATACTCCACATTTTTAAATGTTGGTAACATTTAATGTTTCCCCTGATCCCTTTCCTTCCTTCATATATATTTGATTTGATTTTTACTTTGGGTATAGCAAGCATAGAGCTTTCATTTATCTTTAAGCAATCCTTAGGAAATGGGTCAGCGTCACTATTTGGGGAGATAGATAGATGATTGGAAATAGAGGTGTATAATTGGTAGTTTCTGCCTATAAGAAACACCTACCTAAGGTATGAAAATGAACCATGGGTGTATTCTAAACATAAATATTAACAATACAGATGCCATTAGTTCCTAAAAAATTGTTCTTCTCAAAGTACTAACATTTCCATATTACCCAACTCTCCCAACGATGGCAGGTGGATAAAAAGATCTGAAATCAAAGTACCAATATTTTGATAATGATTTCCATAAATAGTTCTGGGTAAAAAACTCATAGGAGGAGCTAGCAACATTTTTTGTTCTGTCTGTAATTGTACTAAGCACCCTACAACAGCTCCAGTGTTGTTGCCTTGTCCCCTATTAAGTGAAGGGCCGAGCATACACTGGAGCCTGCAAGACATGGGTTCCACACAAGTTGGCTGTTTCAGAGGCACTGGGCTCCAGTCTTTTTGTCTGGTTCAAATTATCTGCTCTCATATTCTGTTCTTCTCACAGACATTTTGGGGGAATTAATTTAACCCTAACGTTTTATTATTTGTCATTAACCATAGGTCACCTTTAAAATCTGTCTGCGTTATCTTTAATAAACCATGTCTACCACATTTTTTGATGCTGAATTACAGATGATGTATAAGCAATAACTCGGTATGTTAACATCTGCTAACACCATCTAAACTCGGATTATATTTAGTCGTGATCTAATTGGTCTGACTATAATGTGATGATATATATTCATAAGAATGCAAGGAATGGTAACTACATTTTCAGTAAAGTTTAATAAGTATTTTACAGTTTACATAGTGTACAATAAACAGGTGTGGGTTTTTTTGCTCCAAATAGCTAATAAAGTTTCATTCAACATGTTTTTTAAAATAAGGTAGCCCTAAACATAATTCTTCTTTCATAATAAACAGATGAGCATCCCTTTAATGTATGCAGTATTTCACTGGCTTGTGTGAATGAAATTTACACCTAGGAAGTGTGTGTTGATGTAAAGGGCTCTTGCTCTTTTGGCTGTAATAGTTCCTGCCCTTAAAGCAGCACCTCCAGTTAACAGGGCCATAGCTTCTGGATCTGAAGCCAACTGGAGAGTCTTCACAGTATTTTCTGAGCTTCCAACTTATGTGAAATCAAGAGCGTTGATGAGCCTATTTGCAGACAGGAATACAGACTCAGATATAGAGAACAGACTTACAGACACAGCAGGGTAAGGAGAGGGTGGGATGTATTAAGAGAGTAACACTGAAATACATAATTACCATATGTGAAATAGATAGCTAATGGGAAGTTGCTGTGTAACACGGGGAGCTTCCTGTTATACAGAAAGTTGCTGCAGGACGCCTGGTGCTCTGTAACATCCTAGACAGGTGGGCTGGGGTGGGAGGTGGAGGAAGGTTCAAGAAGAAGGGGACATATGTATACCTATGGCTGACTCATGCTGATGCATGGCAGAAATGAACACAACATTGTAAAGTAATTATCCTCCAATTAAAATTAAAAATGTTTTTTAAAGTATCTTAGACTCAGTCAAATTGTAACTGAAATTTCCAGGATATGGACATATTTATGAGTGATGTTTGAAAGACTCAAAAAGACTCTTAAGAACAAGAATGGGGATGGCAAATCCATGTATATCAAACCCTGCTATCCCTCTCTTTCCTTCTAACTAGAGCCAGCAATCCAAGCCCTTCTTAGAATAACTATAGGAAGTTGCCAACTGATCAAATGCAGCACTCAAGGAAACACCTATTAGCTACTCTGCCCAATTGCATTTAATGACACAGTCGTTTCACACAGTACTGGTGGGCCAGAGAAGAAAAGATTAATAAAAAGTAAGCAGTGTTGCATCCTCCTACTTTGAGGGACTTACATTTTTGGAAACTGGAACTTTAAAGACCTAGAGGAGTCTTACAGTAAAGAAGTTGGATGGCATCGCTGACTCAGTGAACATGAGTCCGAGTAGACTCCGGGAGTTGGTGGTAAACAGGGGGGCCTGGCGTGCTGCAGTCCATCGGGTCACAGGGAGACTGACTGACTGACTGACTATAACAGTTATATTATCTGACTGTATACATAATTACCTATGTGAAAGTAAAAATTTTTTTAAAAAAGAAGAAGCCTGTTTCCTTTGCTTAACCCAGCATTTCTCACACTTTCAAACCAACAGAAGGTCCCTTGGAACATACATTGCAAAATCTCTTTTAGCATCCCCTTTCCCTACATGGAGAAGGCAATGGCACCCCACTCCAGTGCTCTTGCCTGGAAAAGCCCATGGATGGGGGAGCATGGTAGGCTACAGTCCATGGGGTTGCAAAGAGTCAGACACGACTGAGTGACTGGACTTACTTTTCCTACATGGGTGAGGCCAGGATGCCCCATAGCCTCTTGAGTGATGTGGTTAGAGAAAGAAAGCATCATGGTAGCTTCTGTGCCTCCAACATTCAATGAGAAGTTCCCCAGGACGCTCAAAGTCTCCAGAGATTTGTTCATATAAAAAGAAGTATGCAGACGCCCCAGGACAGTCAGCAAGCACTGCATAGTAACAGTGATAGAGCTTCTGGCCTCTTGGCTTCCTGCCCTGGCGAGGGCAGCAAACCGCGCTGTGTGGACTCCCTCAGTACATGCTGTACTTCCTACTTACTCTGAATCTTCCGTGACTATGGTTGTTTTTGAATTGTTGGTCAAATACCATAAAATTATTTTCTAATACACCAAAGCCTTAAATCATCAAATTTAAATTGGATAAATTGCAGATTGAATTAGTGGAAATTAAAGAACAATTAAATCAGAATTTTCTGCCTGATAAAGATCTCAGAGGTTCTAAACCCCTCATTTTACAGGTGAGAGAAAGGAAACCCAAGGAAATGAAATAAATGTCAAAAGAAATTGATTTTATTGTTTGTAAGAACCAAGAATAATACAAACTAGATGGTGACAAATCATTAGCACACAGAATGGGTTTTTTGTATATTGAATATTAGATTAAAGGAGATTTGGTGTTGAGAAAAATCTTAAAAACTGATTTGTTGTCAAGCAATCATAGAACTCTCCTTCAAATATATTTATTCTAATTATTTTGATAACATTTTTATCTCTTTATCTTCTCTCTATTTATATATGGGTATATATAATCTTGCTATATATATATATATATATATATATATACCTACAAATGTAAGCTTTTTAGTGTCTAGCAACTCAACTGATTTTCATGTAAGAAATCCTGAGGCTCTCCCATTGAGTACATGTTTAATCCAGGTTATGGGTTTGCTTCATGATGATAGACTTACAGATAGATAGATAGATCATACATACATACATATATACAGGTAAATAGATAGATACATATATATAGAAAGATATGTCAGGTAAATAGATATAATTTGTCAATTGTAAATAGTAATAATCAAGAGATAATTTAAGCCTTTCTTAAATTATAAACATTACATTAGTTCCTAGCTTTATAATTTGCAAGTGATTATAAAAATCCCCAGTATTGCTTATAAAAATATCAAGACAAATATGTTGTGAACTCATTGCAATAATAATATAGAAGCTGAAACAGCAAGTTGCAAAGCAGAACCTCATCTACACATGCATTACACACTGCATTCAAACCTATGGTTGTTCTGTGTTGAAGAGTGAAAAAGCATCAGAAGGTTGGGTTTTCAAGGATCAAACTTTCCATTGTTCTTTGAATCAGAGATTGTATGTGAGTAGAGAGCTTTGCATAAGAATTAGTCCTCTACCGTGTATCAAGTCAGCTATTTTCAGCTCAGCCGAGCAATCTTTGATTTCTTGGGTTTGTAACTATGGCAATAAGATTAAATGGCATTCAGTAAAATTCATTTTACAAATGAGCTTGGGAGGGTGTCCACGACTGTGATGAAGGAGCAATGCAAAAAATACTAGGAAACGAGGGAAATTAAATTGGGTTTTGTAATATTCTTCAAAATAATCCCCCAAATCATCTAGTGCCATATGGCAATTTGTGAGTAATGTATGGTGACGTGAAATAAAAATGATCAGATAACTGCTTGATAGATTCCTTGGCTGGGCTTAAGCCACTACACCTCTCCACTTGCCCCTCGACCGTCATACGATATTCTTTGTCTGAGGACGCCTATGTGTCTGTGGGTTTGCCAGAGTCTTTGATCTGGGACTTTTTATACTAAATAACAGTCAAATCAATTTCAAACACCTTCATTACAGTACATAGCTCATTATGTTCTAGAAAAATGTTTAGCTCCAAGCCCCAGGCCACGTTATAATGAGGACAGGAATGCACACTAGTCCACACGCTCTATGAGTGTCCCTGTACTTCTAGGCGATACACAATCACCACTGGCCTAAGTGAAAAACAGGCATTCATTTGCAGCCTTTAAAGATGGTTTCCTAAAGTTTAAAATCATTTGCCATAAAACAGTTTTAATCTTGCAGTGCTGTTAATGCTTTTCTTTTCTGTAACATTTTTTTAAAGTGCATAAGTAGACATGAAAACAAAAACCTGGATAAACATGTTTTCAAATCCTTAATGAGTGACATAAAATTTTATATATGTATATTTTATATATTTTATACAGATATATATACTTATATAAGTATTTGTAGATTTTATATAAGTTATACAAAGTAATTCTCTTAAATCTATCTAAAGATTATATATATATATATATAGGCATAGACAACATTGTATATACAAGCAACTTCTTTTTAAAAGACAGATTGAAGAGATTTACTATATTCGAAAAAAAATATCGAGGATAGATTCCCATCTTATCCATTCTTGGTTTATAAAGAAACTCAAGTGCCTTGTTAAGCAAATACTTTTATTTATGTTTACCCTTATTTGGGGAAGGCAGGAAAATGAACATAAACCTTCATGACCTCATATCTGTTCTCTTTGTGTTTCTTCAATGCCTCAATGGCCATCCATGAAATTTTTGACATTACACTTGAAATAAATGTAATACAATGTTGGCTGTCAGTGTTTTTTCACTCTCATTTAATTATAAAGTCTCGCTAAAAGCCAGTGATAGGGAAATTACTTCACTGGACACGTAAGACATTATCAAAATGACTTGTGTTCTTCTGTTGTTGGAAATATAAGCTAGTGAGTAGAAGTTCTTTTTGCTGTCACAATTGGTTATCATAAATTAATTGTATATAACTCTGGATGGGAATAAATGCATACCGGCATATAAATAACCATAACTTGTTTTCTTGCCAGAAAGCCATAGTCAGCTTGGTATCTTAGAAAATATTTGTGTAACAGAGGAATGGCAATGCTTTTTTAATAAAAGGATTGTTACAAAGATAAAACAGATTTTTAAGCAGCATAAGCAAGTGATAACAGTTTCCATGTTAACCTTGAAACTCTATTCGAGCATAGGATTCAGCAGTAGTTTTAGTTAGCCATGAATATCTTAGAAGGATCACTGGGAAGAAAAGAGTTTTTATGGAAAAAAAGTGTTTGAACCATTGGCTATAATGTAGTGTGACAGCCAAGGTCTGGCACAGGGGGCCAGATTACTCAAAGCAGGATATTATCTGCATAATCCAGGGTCAGCAAATGGAGATGAAACAAGCCAAAGGGAAACCTGAAATCCAGCCCTGTCCTTCAACACATGTCATTAGGAGACTTGGTTTCAAGTTACAGGAGTGATAGTATCTAGAGAAAGCTCACTGCTCATTTAGAATGCTGCTCCAAGTTGGTCCATGAAGGTTAGCTGGGCCCATAACTTATTAACAAACGTTGAAACTAAAGACAAATTGCCAACTAATGTCTGAAATAGGGAACTATCTTTCAAATTAAGTACAATGAAGAAATAAATCTAAATACATAGAAGACAAATCTTTTTGTCTTAAAAACAGGTTTAACTTATTAGCCTTATATACTATGTTTCTAAGATTAGGGTTTGGCATATGGAACAACATTTGAGGCACTAAAATTCATTCCATACCTAATACTTTGAGGTCAAATATAAACAAAAGATACATAAATTTCAATTCCAAAGACTAAATATTAGTCTGTCTATAGAAGTTGTTTTATAACTTGGCCTAAATGTTCCTATGGATGAAAAACTGAGTTGCTTGGAGTCAGTATGAGATAAATGATACATCTTAAAATGCAAATGTGAACTTGCTTTTATTAACAAAATAAGCATTAATGACCTATAATCAAGGTACAAATTATTAAATAACAAAACACCAAAGAATGTGAATTTAAAAAAGGAACATTAGTGCTCTAGAACATTTATACATATAAAGCTAAATATACAGATTCTTCTGTAATTATTGAAGATTCTTATAAATCAAAGAAGAAATTTGTATTCCTGCTTCATAGGTGGTAGCACCTCCTCATTAGACAATAGTAATGTTTATAGCTTGTGAGGAGAAAAGAGACTTCCTAAATAGGTGTCAACATGAACTACCTGCTACATTTCTGATCTTTCAGAGAGCTTTAGAACCCCATCAACAAGAGAAAAATGCAAAAGGACAGGTGTCAGCCTCATACATCGCTGGTGGAGATGTAAAATGGATCAGACTTTTTGGAAAACAGTTTGGGAGCTCCTCAAAATATTAAAAATCAAGTTAACCATATGACCCAGCAATTTCACTCTTAGGTAAATACCAAACAGAAATGAAAATAGATGTCAACACAAAAACATGTACATGTATGTTCATAGCTGTGTTATTCATAATAGCCTCAGAGTAGGAACAATCCAAATGTCAATCAACTGATGAATGACTAAACAAAATGTGTTCCATCCACATAGTGGAATAGTATTCGGTGATTTAAAAAGTAATGAAATTTTGCTGCAACATGGATGGACCTCGAGAACATCATGCTAAGTGAAAGAAACTAGTCACCAAAAAAACATACATTGCGTGTTCACGTATGAAAGATTCCACAGATTCTATGGAGACAAAAAGTAGATTAGTTGTTGCTTAGGGCTGGTGGGAGGAGAAAACAGGGCCTGACATCAGTGGGCACTTCCTTTTGAAATCATAAAAACAATCTAAAATTATAGTGATGGTTGCACAAATTATTAAACCAAAAACCACCAAATTATATACTTTAGGTAAATTTCAGTTCAGTTCAGTCGCTCAGTTGTGTCTGACTCTTTGCTACCCCATGAACCGCAGCAGCCAGGCCTCCTTGTCCATCACCAACTCCCAGAGTTAACCCAAACCCGTGTCCATTAAGTCAGTGATGCCATCCGATCATCTCATCCTCTGTCATCCCCTTCTCCATCTGCCCTCAATCTTTCCCAGCATCAGGGTCTTTTCAAATGAGTCAGCTCTTCGCATCAGGTGGCCAAAGTATTGGAGTTTCAGCTTCAACATCAGTCCTTCCAATAAACACTCAGGACTGATCTCCTGTAGGATGGACTGGTTGGATCTCCTTGCAGTCCAAGGGACTCTCAAGAGTCTTCTCCAACACCACAGTTCAAAAGCATCAATTCTTCAGCAGCAATTTAATGGTATGTAAGCTACATCTCAGTAAAACTGTTTGTTTGTTTGTTTTTTAAGACATTTTTTACCCAAGTCAAAAAGAATGCTTACTATAGCAAGGAAACTGCTATAGAAAAGTAGTAAGAGAGGTTTCAAGCAAAAATTTGATTTTAATTACCAGTGATTCACCTGCCCCCACCCTACTCCTCAAGTGTTCCCTATGTTAGCAATACACCTCAGTAGCCTATATATCAGAGAAGGCATTGGCACCCCACTCCAGTACTCTTGCCTGGAAAATCTCATGGATGGAGGAGCCTGGTAGGTTGCAGTCCATGGAGTCACGAAAAATCAGAAACGACTGAGGGACTTCGTTTTCACTTTTCACTTTCACGCATTGGAAAAGGAAATGGCAACCCACTCCAGTGTTCTTGCCTGGAGAATCCCAGGGACAGGGGAGCCTGGTGGGCTGCTGTCTATGGGATTGCACAGAGGCAGGCACGACTGAAGCGACTTAGCAGCAGCAGCAGCCTATATATTTTCTCTCTCATTGCTTTAAAAAAAAAAATAGACAACAATGTACAGACAAAAACTCCAGGTTGACCTGGGATAGGCTATATCAGTAACCTGTGCAAATGTTGGCTGCTCCCCGTCTTTTAATTATTGAATGCACTGTGTTCCCAGAGCCCACCTCTGGCAGGAGGGAGTGTCTGCTAGTAACAGGAGCCTGTGTGGATAAGGTTTTTTCTCCCTTCTGTCTGGCACAGGGAGAACAATGTAGCCATTCCTTAGCTAACAATAGAGCAGATCAGAAAGAGCTGATGCTTATCTGTGACTGAGAAGGCTCCACCATAGTATTTCTTAAAAACCTAAGTAATTTTAAACCCCTTTCAGTTTTTTTTAAATAAATAAGAAAGGAAACTCTGCAATTAAATAGAAGGAGCAACATTCTTGGTACTCCTGAATACCAGAGGGTGGGAATTTTTACCCATTCTTGAAAAAAGATAGGTGTTACAGGCTCCTCATGGCAGTATTTCAGGGGAAGAAGGTCTTTGTTGTAGTTCCTTGTGGGTTTTTTCTTTTTTTTTCTTCCCTGGGACAAACCTCATACATTCCATTCATAGAAAAGGTTTCCCGGGAAACTTCCATTCAGAGTTAGAAAATGGACAGAGAGATGCAAAGTGAGAGCAAGGGAGAATGTTAATGAAGACAGTGAATTTTTTCAACCTATTGTGAGATTTCTGTATTAACAATGACCAGGAATATCACCTAACAGGAGCCTTCAGAAGAGTGCTTCTTTGGTATTCCACTGTCTGCGCCCCTTGACTACAATGGCTTGAACAATCCGCCTTATCATTTGGGCCATAAAACGTCTCTTCTTACCTGTCAACATGGAGATTCAAGTCTGTCTCTTCACTGTTTGTCTCAGTCATTGAACCTGATTCTCTCCTTCCAACATTAATGGTCTAACCCATAAAGAAACTAATTCCAGCATTCTCTCCCGTACCCATGTTGCCTACAGCCTCTTCTCGAAGTATCTTTACACATGGCTTCAAGAATCAAGGTAAGATATCAAAGATCTAGTTCTTCAAAACCCTTAAGTGAATTTTTTTTTTTTTGAAGGGAGATTCAGTTCAGTTCAGTCGCTCAGTCATGTCTGACTCTTTGCGACCCCATGAATCGCAGCACGTCAGGCNAGAGCTAATCAATGAATATAGTAAAGTTGCAGGATATAAAATCAACACTCAGAAATCCCTTGCATTCCTTTACACTATTAATGAGAAAGTAGAAAAAGAAATTAAGGAAACAATTCCATTCACCATTGCAACAAAAAGAATAAAATACTTAGGAATATACCTACCTAATTGTAAGTTTATATAGTTCAATTTTTAACTATGCATGAGCTTAACAATCATGTACCAAAACTTTTGAAAATTTAATGAAAAAACTCTCAAAAACAAGTATGAGCTGAATTTAGACCATCAGACCAACACAATGCAGAAGTCTTTTTACAAATCCCAATTCCTTTCATGATGTGATAGTTCTTTGATAAAAATATATTATGATAGAGTAGAACACAGAGAAAAGACCTTGGCATTAACGGACCTCACTTGAACCTGGCTGCATCATCAGCCAACTTGTGATCAAAGGCAAATTATTTCACCTTTCTGGCTCCTAACAGTTTCTATTCATTGAATAAGAAGTTTCAAGTTCCTGGCTTCAAAAGTTCGAAGCAATTTAAAATTTATTTGTTTGCTATCCTCAGATCATTTTCTTTGTATTGTTAAAAGAGAAATACTCTGGTTAAAGTGGAAAGTGGGGCTGGGGAATTTTTAATATGTCTGGTACCCTATGTGCTCCTTAGGACACTCCAAGGAGCTCCTAATTTCAAAGATTTCCTGCCATCATATTCTATAATAGAATATGTTTGGTTAGAACAATTATACACTGTGATGATGTTATACTTAAAGGCCTATTTTAAACCACCTCCAAGGTAATATACTTATGATTTACTATTCTGTCTTAATTGCCCTTAATATTCTAAACCAAACCCAAACATTCTAAACCAAATAAAAACCCTTAAAGCTAACTTTTTTTTTTTTTTTTCCAACCAGAACACTTGATTTAGACTCCACTCTGCTTCTCTCCTCTGATTTCCATCTCAGTGAACAGAGTTATCATTCACTGTTTTTATGGATAAAAATATTGGTGTCATCCTTAACTCCTCTATTATTATCACTATTGACCTCCAAGTTGATTAGAGAAAGTTGATTTGATACTATCCTCAGTTTTTCATTCATTTATTTAAAACAAAAAGTTTCCAGCCAGCTATGATATGCCAAGTAGAGGTCCAGGTTTTACCAATAAACAATGAACAAAATAAAAACCTTGCTCTCAGGAAACTTTTATTTCCGGTACAGGAAGACAGAAAACAGCAGAAGGCAAAATATTTTTCCTAACATCTTACAGAAAAACCCAAAGAAACTTTTTGGCCAAGCCATTAAATGAAAAGCAAATGGAGGAGGTGCTGCAGTGGTACACAGATCTACCTGCAATGCAGGAAACCTGGGGGAAGGGGTTGGAAACTGATAGGAAGAAGTGGTAGTTTCCTCTCCTGAGGTAAAAATGAGAGCAGAGATTTGAGTGGAAACTTTGTTCCAAGGCTCAGGGCTAAGGACTGGAGGTGGGGCCATTCTTGGTATTTTTGAGGAGCAGCAAGGAAACTGGTGCGTTTGGGCAAAACTCAATAGGAGAGGTGGAAGTTCAAGCCATGCAGCCTATGATAAGAATATAGAAGATAGGAACTTTGTTTATTTCAATTTTTTTGTTGTTCATTTGCCAAGTCATGTACAACTCTGTGATCGCATGGACTGTAGCACCCCAGGCTTCCCTGTCCTTCACTATCTCCCAGAGTTTGCTCAAACTAATGTCCATTGAATTAGTGATGCCAACCAACCATCTCATCCTCTGTCAGGCCCTTCTCTTTCTGCCTTCAATCGTTCCTAGCATCGGGGTCCCTTCTAATGAGTTTGCTCTTCTCATCAGATAGCCAATGGACTGGAGCTTCAGCTTCAACATCAATCCTTCCAATGAATATTCAGGACTAATTTCCCTTAGGATTGACTGGTCTGATCTCCTTGTAATCCAAGAGACTCTCAAGAGTCTTCTCCAGCACCATAATTCTAAAGCATCAATTCTTTGGCACTCAACTTTCTTTATGATCCAATTCTCACATCTGTAATAACCACTGGAAACACCATAGCTTTGACTATATGGATCTTTGTCAGCAAAATGATGTCTCTGCTTTTTAATGCACTGTCTAGGTTTGTCATAGCTTTTCTTCCAAGGAGCAAGCATCTTTTAATTTCATGGCTACAGTCACCATCCACAATGATTCTGGAGCTCATGAAAATAAAATCTGCCATCATTTCCACTCTTTCCACATCTATTTGTCATAAGTGATGGGACAGGATGCCATGATCTTAGTTTTTTTAATGTTGAGTTTTAACCCAGCTTTTTCAGTGTCTCACACCTTCATCAAGAGGCTCTTCAGTTCCACTTTAGGTTCTACTATTAGTTTGGTATTATGTGAATATCTGGGGTCATTGACATTTCTCCCAGCAATCTTGATTCCAGCTTGTGATTTATCTATTCATTCATTCATTCAGCCTGGAATTTTGCATGACATACTCAGCATAGAAGTTAAATAAGCAGAGTGACAGTATAGAGCCTTGATGTACTCCTTTCCCAGTTTTGAACTAGTCTGTTGTTTCATGTCCAGTTGCTTCTTGACCTGCATACAAGTTTCTCAGGAGGTAGGTAAGGTGGTCTGGTATTCCCTTCTGGTTAAGAATTTTCCAAAGTTTGCTATGATACACAAAGTCAAAGGCTTTAGCATTTTCAATGAAGCAGAAGTAGATGTTTTCTGGAATATCCTTTTTTTTTTTTTTTCCCTATGATCCAACACAGGTTGGTAATTTGATCCCTGGCTCCTCTGCCTTTTCTAAATCCAGTATGTACATATGGAAGTTCTCAGTTTGTGTGCTATTGAAGCCTAGGATGAAGGATTTTGAACGTTACCTTGATAGAATGTGACTTGAGCACAATTGTACAGTAGTTTGAACGTTCTTTGGTATTGCCCTTTTTTAGGATTGGAATGAAAACTCATTTTCTAGTCCTGTGGCCATTGTTAAGTTCTCCAAATTTGCTGGCATAATGAGTGTAGCACTTTAGCAGCAGTATCTTTTAGGATCTGAAATAGCTCAGCTGGAATTCCATCACCTCCACTAGCTCTGTTCATAGCAATGCTTCTTAAGGCTCACTTGACTTCCCACTTCAGTATATCTGGCTCTGACTGAGTGACCACAACACGATGTACAGTTCTTCTGTGTATTTTTGCCCTCTTCTGCTTCTGTTAGGTCCTCGTCATTTCTGTTCTTTGTTGTGCTCATCTTTCATGTAATGTTCCCTTGGTATCTCCAATTTTCTTGAAGAGAGCTCTAGTCTTTTCCATTCGTTGTTTTCCTCTATTTCTTTGCATTGTTCACTTAAAAAGGTTCTCTGATCTCTTCTTGCTATTCTCTGGGACTCTGCATTCAGTAAGGTATATCTTTATCCTTTGCCTTTCACTTCTCTTCTTTTCTCAGCTGTTTGTAAGCCCTACTTAGACAACCACTTTGCCTTCTTGCATTTTTTTTCCTTGGGGATGGTTTTGGTCACCACCTCCTGTACATTGTTATGAACCTCTTCCATAGTTTTTCAGGCACTCTGTCTTTCACATCTAATATCTTGAATCTATTTTTCACCTCCACTCTATAATCATAAGGGATTTGATTCAGGTCATACTCAAATGGACTAGTGGATTTCCCACTTCCTTCAATTTAAGTCTGAATTTTGGAATAAGGAACTCATGATCTGAGCCGTAGACAGATCCAGGTCTTGTTTTGCTGACTGTATAGATCTTCTCCACCTTCTGCTGCAAATAATATAATTAATCTAATTTTAGTATTGACCATTTGGTGATGTTCACGTGTAGAGTCATCTCCTGTTGTTGGAAAGAGATCTTAAACAGTGGTGTTGGCTTGAGTTATTTTTGTAAAGGATTACTCTGGTTGATGAGTAAATACAGATTGACAGGAAGGAGAAAAAAGGCTTTACAGTAGTAAGTTAGAAAAAAACTATGTGGTTGCTGTAATTATTTGGAAAAGCAAGCAAGAGTGGTATCTTTAACCAGTGTGGGAGCAGTGATGATACTGAGAAATGATCAATTTCTAATTTTATATTTAAAAATATACCCTACATCAGCAGGTCTTGACTGGGACCCTAACTTTATTTTGTCATACACTTTTCCTTGCTTCCTTTGATTCATTCACACTGGACTCCTTGCTATTTCACAAACTTTCCCAAGAACTTAGCTGTTTCAAGCCCTTTGAACTTGATATTTTCTCTTTCTGGAAAGCTGGTTTCCCCAAAGTCTAGTGGCTTGCTCTCCTTTGCTCCATTTAAGTCCTTTCTCAAATGTCTCCCTGATAAAGACTTTTTCTTTCTATCTCATCTAAAATACCAGCCACCATCATTCATTATTCTTCATTTTATTTTAACTTTTCAACATAGCACTTAATTATATTACTTCAAGTATATTATGTATTTATTTTATGCTGTGTGTTTCCCTCATTCTATGACAATTTATTTTGTCCACTACTGTCAAAACCAAACCTAACATTCTAAAACATTATGTCCTTTTGACCTTTACAAACTTGAATCATTCCATATTTTCCAAAATTCTGATGGTCATATGGCATTGATAAATATAATGACCACATCCCATAAGTATCACTATCCAATCACTCAATTTCTTCTATCACTCAGTTTTCAGATTTCAAGAAAGGGAGAAAAAAAATATTGCATAGATCTGATTTTTGGCACTGTGAGACCCTGAGTAATATCCTTCAAGTGTCTGTATTTCAACATGCATTTTCACAGAGCCAACTCCCTGTTCCCAGTCCAATTTGCCTAGATCTCACCTTGCTATTCTAGGCATAATGATGCAAAGAGTGAGGCAGATTGACAAGAACTAAATTATTACAACTGTGTTTGGCTTCTGCATGAAGGAAAGTATTGTATACACTCGAAGAGTCAGTATTAAAAATTCTTTGCTCTTTGAGCTTTTATGCTGAGGGGATTTGAGGTGCGCTTAGCTCAGTAGATTTTGTCTGCATAAAGCACTTTTGTTGAAAATCTGCTTTTCTCTTGGTTGTTATTATTAACCAAACAGCCAGCTTTTGTCAAAACTGTAAAGTAGAGGCTGTTTCTCTTTCCTCTCTCAATTCCCATTGTACTTCCTGGCTTCTTTCACCTTCCTTCTCTTTCTGTAATTAGTGTACCTTATTTCTTGACCACCACCACCATCAACTCCCATTTCATTTTATATGCAGTTAGTTTCTGGTGAATTAGGCAGAAAATGATATAAATAAATGTATCATTCTAAGCAGTGATAATCTGACAGTATACCCTGTATCGAGGCCTTCATATCCTGAACATTCATTTTTGCCTTTCCAAGGTCAGTTTTTGATTCAGCTTTGATTTTAGATAGTATGAAGAATTCAAGCTTTGTTTTGTATCCCTTTAATCTAGGTTACACTCTTTAAGGGAGAAGAGAGATGAAGGTGAATCAAGCCATATTCATGGAGCCATGTTTTACTCATTAGAAGGAAAAATGAAGGAAGCTGATCTTAGGCCCCTTAGCGATTCTCAGCACCATCCAAAGGAATATTTAGCATGTGAGCAGTGGAAATGTGGCTACTGCAAATTAGTAAATTGATGTCTAACTATATTTCAGTTTAATTTGTTTACATTTAAATGAACACATGTGGCTAGTGTGATTGCATTGGACACTAGCACAGCAAGGGAAAAAGGGGGTGATATGACGGAGTCAAGGAACAGGGATATATGATTTTCAATTCCTTTATTTCTAGGTGATATAATTGGAAGGGAAAGACCCTGTCTTGCTACATTTTGCTAACTTCTTTTTTTTTTAATATATTTTTCATTGGAGAATAATTGCTTTACAATATTGTGTTGACTTCTCCCATACAACAGTGTGGATGAGCCATAAGTATACATATGTCCCCACCCTCTTGAACCTCCTCCCCACTCCATCCCACCTTTCTAGGTTATCACAGAGTAATTTGTTGAGCTCTCTGAGTTTTACAGCAATTTTCCATTAGCTGTCTGTCTTACATATGGTGACATATATGCTTCAATGCTACTCTCTTAGTTTTCTCTACCCTCTCCTTACCCCATTGTTCCCAAAGACCATTCTCTGTGTCTGTCTCTATTCCTACCCTACATATTGGTTCATCAGTACCATTTTTCTAGGTTCTTTGTATACGCATTAATATACAATTAATTTTTCTGTTTTTCTGTTAGTGACTTATTTCACTCTGTTTATCAGGCTCTAGGCTCATCTACCTCACTAGCACTCACTTATATGTATTCCTTTTTATGGCTGAGTAGTATTCCATTATATATATGTACCACTACTTATTTATCCATCCATCTGTCAGTGAACATCTAGGTCACATCCATATCCTAATCACCATAAACAGTGCTGCAATGAACATGGGGTACCTGTGTCTTTTTCAGTTATGGTTTTCTCAGGGTATATGCCCAGTAGCAGGATAGACATTTCTCCAGAGAAAACATACAGATGGCTAATAAACACATGAAAATATGTTCAATATCGCTCATAATTAGAGAAATGCAAATTTTCTAAGTTATTATTTTAAGTTTTTTTAAAATATTGCTAAACTTAGGAAAATTTAGGCTAACATTAACCATGTATGCTTGAGAGCTTCTAGATATATCCTGCCATAAAGAAACATGCTGTTACTTAAAAAATTCTGATGGTGTTTCCTTTGGCTATGACAGCTTCCTGTTTCATGCTATTTCAATTTTCTTTATTTGGCTGTCCTGAAAAATGTTTTATTTAAAATGAATAAACACATAACTCATTAATGAGTCAATTACTGTGTAACTCGGTAGCAATTTTCACTTATGGCTATCATCTACCTATAGTGAAATTATTTTTTTTTCTTGATTGTAATACGGATCCTCCTTCATGGATATTCAGTCTAGAGACTTGACTTGTTTAATATGAAAGCAAAAAAGTCAACATGTACTAACACTGTGCATGCTTCTTCTAAGTGCTTTGGATATAAATTTCTTTTCTACTGAAAAGTAGATATTATCTCATCATGTGGATTGGAAAATAATATTATGTTTTACCCATAACCTTACAATTTGAGGACAATTTCAACTACATAAGAATGTTTTAACCTCTTTTATATATATTTAAATATAGCTCAGCTGTTACATACTTATTATTTGAGAAAAATTGATAATGTTAATCCAATATTCAATATAAATTAATGGTTAATTAAAATGTATTTTTAATTATTCAGTATGCAAAGCAATGTGTTATACATTAAGGAAAACAACAGAATGGGAAAGACTAGAGATCTCTTCAAGAAAATTAGAGATACCAAGGGAACATTTCATGCAAAAATGGGCTCAATAAAGGACAGAAATGGTCTGGACCTAACAGAAGCAGAAGATATTAAGAAGAGGTGGCAAGAATACACAGAAGAACTGTACAAAAAAGATCTTCATGATCCAGAAAATAATGATGATGTGATCATTCATCTAGAGCCAGACATCTTGGAATGTGAAGTCAAGTGGGCCTTAGAAAGCATCACTATAAACAAAGCTAATGGAGGTGATGGAATTCCAGTTGAGCTCTTTCAAATCCTGAAAGATCATGCTGTCAAAGTGCTGCACTCAATATGCCAGCAAATTTGGAAAACTCAGCAGTGGCTACAGGACTGGAAAATGTCAGTTTTCATTCCAATCCCAAAGAAAGGCAATGCCAAAGAATGCTCAAACTACCACACAATTGCACTCATCTCACATGCTAGTAAAGTAATGCTCAAAAGTCTCCAAGCCAGGCTTCAGCAATATGTGAACCAAGAACTCCCTGATGTTCAAGCTGGTTTTANGATCACTAATCCAGAGCCAGACATCTTGGAATGTGAAGTCAAGTGGGCCTTAAAAAGCATCACTACGAACAAAATGGAGATTACATACTTAGATACCACAGATATTTCACTTGCTGTGAAAAAAGTCTGATTTTAACTGATATCTCAGTTGACCCTTTTTCCTTAGAGGAAAAAAAATTTTTTTCCATAAGGTCTAAAAAAAATCTAGAGGTAATTTTTATTGGTGTTTCCTAAAAAGACAATGATGAATGATAGTGGCCATACGTCACATCGATGGAGTCACTCACAAAGAACTCTCAGGTTCATCGCCTCACTGGAAATTACCAATAGTTGTTTGAAGTCCAGAAGATAGAATGGTTTCACAGGTGAGGAAGGAAATGAGCCTAGAGAAAGGAGAATGCTCATCAGAGACATCAAAGAAGCAATAAGAAAAGCCACAACCATAACCACATCCCTGACCTTTCATCCGAAACCAATTTCCCTCTCTCCACAAATGATCATCACACCTAATTCTGCCCCAAATGCAGCCTCGAGTGCTCTCCTCCTGGTGGGAGGAGGGGCAATATAGGGGGAGGGGATTAAGAGATTCAAACTATTAGGTATAAAACAAGCTACCAGGATATATTGTACAACACAAGGAACACAGCCAATATTCTATAATAACTTTAAATGAGGTATAATCTTCAAAACTTGTGAATCACTATATTGTACGTCTGTAACTTATAATGTTATACATCAACTATACTTCAGTTAAAAAATTAATGAATTTTTTAAAAAAGATTAGCCCTGGATTTGATAAAAACTACAACAGTTTGGTCAATAGGAAATAAGATTTTCTACTTGAAAAGTTGTCAAGAGTAAGTGTTGGAATTAAGAAAGACTAAAAAGAGAACATCTGCAAGGGACTAGAAGGTCACTCATAAAGAGGAATCACTGAGCTGGCCCCTCTGTCTGTGGTCAAACTTGAGTTTCCAAGGCGTACAAGCTAAAATCCCAACTCTTACAGAGAGCCTCAGAATTCAGCAACCAGAAGTAATGTCCCCTCCATGGATGTCACATGTCTTTTGCTATTGGGCATACTGCTTACCAATCAGGAGGGAAGCTGCTCTTTTCAAGCACTGGATCTGGAGCCAGATGATTTGAGCTCCATCTCTAACCTGGAGCATGTGACTTAACCCTGCTGCATTTCCATAAAATGAGACTGAATTCACTAGAGTTGCTGTGAAGGTTAAATTAACTGATACTTCCAAAGCACTTGACAAATAGCACATAATCAATGTTCACCATTAGTGTCATCAATATTAACCAAAAATTCCCATTTTACAGAAGACAGAGGCATAGACAAAAGAAATACTTTGCACTGAGGCAAAAGCATGTAAATAATTATAGTACCCAACTCACAAGATTGTTGTGATGATTAAATATATGTGACATATTCCTTATGAAATGTAAGTTATTTGTGTACATATGTTCATACACGATTTGGATGGTGTATCCTTGAAGGCGAGAACGGTATCTCCTTGATCTTTCCCCTCCTCCATAGCCTGGAAGAAGCCATCCACAGATATAGTGCTAAACTGGCATTAACCAAATTAATTCTACATACAGTCACTTCAAAGGATGTCAGACGTCATATCCAGAGGTTATAAATTACCTACTTTATTAAATTGATTGAATCTATGCTTTCACAGATTCAATCAAGAAGGATTTTTTTCATTGTATTATCAACAAAACAACACTGACCATTGATACGGTAGGTGACCAGCCTGCCCTCCAGTGTAGGGAGCCTTGGAATCATCTGGAGCACCGCGGTTGCTAAGGAGATATTTTTTCTCCTAATAACTGAGTCTAAATGTCTAACTCTCAAGCATCCACCCAAGTGGAGTATGAACTTTTTTTTCCCCAGAAGTTCATCTCTAGCAAGACTAGGGGGCCAAAGGTGGGGTCCAGGAAAACCTCCTTAGCAATAAATACTACTCTGAATATAGCCCTCTGATACTTGCAACTCATTGATTTCTTCCAAAATTCATGGCTTACTTCCTTAATTGGCCCCAAGGCAATGGCACCCACTTCAGTACTTTTGCCTGGAAAGTCCCATGAACGGAGGAGCCTGGTAGGCTGCAGTCCATGGGGTCACTAGAGTCAGACACGACTGAGCGACTTCCCTTTCACTTTTCACTTTCATGCATTGGAGAAGGAAATGGCAACCCACTCCAGTGTTCTTGCCTGGAGAATCCCAGGGACGGGAACGCCTGGTGGGCTGCCGTCTATGGGGTCGCACAGAGTCTGACACAACTGAAGCGACTTAGCAGCAGCAGCAGCAGTCAACACAGTTTACTTATTCAGGAAAGTTCTCAATTGAAAGATTTCCAGTGGGCCTTGCTGGAAAGGGAGTTATACAGGTCCACTAGATTTATCAGGATGTCCTCAATGTAAAATTGCTCAGAAGAGGCTATGCTGATGCTGTCTATCAGGGAGGAGGTAAAGACAGAAAGGCTTGGAAAAGTTAGCACGTCTCCTGTTCGAGATGACTCCTGGTATTAGAGTTGAAAGCCCTGGTCAGAGAGCTGTGGGTGAGCTGGCATGGCTCATTCCCTTAAGCTGGTATTGTTCATTCTGTTGTTCACACCTGGTCCGTGGAAATTCATCTCACAACTCCTTCAAAAACAATTTTGTCCAGGAGGAAAATCAAACCCGCGACACCTACCCTAGGTGTTTCAGAAGTTCCAGATTTAATGTTCAGTATTGGCTCAGATGGTAAAGAATCTGCCTGCAATGCAGGAGATCCAGGTTCAATCCCTGGGTTGGGAAGACTCCCTGGAGAAGGGAACAGAAACCCACTCCAGTATTCTTGCCTAGAGAATTCCACAAAAAGAGGGGCCTGGTGGGCTACAGTCCATGGGGCTGCAAAGAGTCGGACACAACTGAGCGACTAAGCCATCATAGATGCGACTAACATGTTAGGTTT
Organism: Neotragus pygmaeus; assembly: GCA_006410875.1. Taxonomy (NCBI): domain Eukaryota; kingdom Metazoa; phylum Chordata; class Mammalia; order Artiodactyla; family Bovidae; genus Neotragus; species Neotragus pygmaeus. The sequence goes on along the minus strand of SJYV01035324.1, from coordinate 365,672 downwards.
TTATCCCACCTTTTCTTCTTTGTTGGCAGTACCGCTCTAGCATCTGGATGCAGTGGTCTTTCACATTTTAAACACTGGTTCCAGCACCTTAGAAAGACAGGTCAACCCAAATGTGGTTATTTATGAACAAACTGAGAATAGAACTTTGAGTCACTAGATGAAGGAAGGAATCTATTAATTACCTTTTCTGACCAAAAAAGAAAAAATCATTCTCTGAGTTTCACACTCCAATCCCTTTTAGAAATTATTCTAGGAACACAACACAAAATTATGGACATCCAAGGACACTCTGGCTAAACAAGGAAGAAAAGTAGGTGAGCAATGAACCTTATTAGCATGTGTCCTCTCAGGCTGATGACTGTCATTAGGCTGCTAGAGGATGACATCATTTTCTCTAAGAGGCAGTCAGCTCGAAAATGTCAACTATCTTGGTGAATTAATTCCTGCAGCTGCTTTATGTTGCCTTCTGCTCCTTGCTAAAAGAAACGGACATATTTCATTTCTGGGATCTGTCAGACATGTTGCTGTTTTAAAATATTACATCTGAAGCCCAATCCAATCTGAACATACTGTGTTTTGAGAAGCCTGGTGAAAAACTCACTGATTTCAAGAAAGTAAAAGGCCAAAGACTAAAGGTCAGTATAGTCAAAGCTTTGGTTTTTCCAGGAGTCATGTATGGATGTGAGAGTTGTACATAAAGAAGGCAGAGTGCCAAAGAATTGATGCTTCTGAACTGTGGTGCTGGAGAAGACTCTTGAGAGTCCCTTGGACAGCAAGGAGATCCAACTAGTCAATCCTAAAGGAAATCGGTCCTGAATATTCATTGGAAGGATTGATGCTAAAACTGAAGCTCCAATATTTTGGCCACCTGATGCAAAGAGCTGACTCATTGGAAAAGACTCTGATGCTGGGAAAGACTGAAGGCAGAAAGAGAAGGGGATGACAGAGGATGAGATGGTTGGATGCCATCACTGACTCAACGGACATGAGATTAAGCAAACTCTCTGAGTAGTGAAGGACAGGGAAGCCTGGTGTGCTGCAGTCCATGGGTCACAAAAAGCCAGACACAACTTAGCGACTGAACAACAACAAAAGGCTGAGGTGTAAAACTCTGCAATCTCATTTGAAAAGTAATCCCTTTTGAGGGTTCAAATTGCTTTCATTTTAAAACATCATTTTTTTCAAAACCTTTGCCAGTATGAAATTAGTAGGAACACTTATACTATACTAATTCAGTTATAAGATAGTCATATGGGGAGGCAACTGTAGGAGTGAAAAAAAAAAGAGAGATGTGCTGTGAGAGCACAGATAATACAACTGTAAAACACAAACCATCCAAAAGTTCTTGCCTCTCAATGTAGCTCTTTCTCACTTCACCAGCCATGTAAGGAAAAGAAATAGTGTCATTTATTAATATTTTCAATAAACATTACTGAATGCCTGTATTTTTTCAGTGCCTGTGCTGGGCACTGACTTTTTAAGATACTTCCCACCTTTAACAGAGCTCCAGGTGCAATGAGGGAGAGAGACATGTCAAGGGACACATCAAAACATAATTTGGAAGTCCCATAAAAGAAAAAGATTCTGTAGAAATTTATGACAGTGGGTTATAAAGGAAGTTTGGGGGGTTTTATTTATTTATTTTGGCCACCTTGCACAGCTTATAGGAAAATCCCTGACCAGGGATCTAACCCGGTCCCTTGTCAGTGAGACTTCAGAGTCCTAACCACTGGACTACCAGGGAATTTCCTAAAGGAGGATTATTAAAGGAAGTTTACAGACACATCCATACAGTCTTCTAGGTAGATGTAAGTGAGAGGACATAGAAAAGAAAGACAGAAAACTATCCTTAATAAATAACTCCATAGGCATCAACAACTATCTTCACAGGTGAGTAAACCAGCGGGCTGTCACATGAGAAGCAAAAAGAACCTTGAAATACCCCCAAACAGCTCTCCTGTCCTCCATGCAATGTTCGCAATACTTTGACCTGAAAGCAAATACTTTAAATCCACTGATTGCAATAAACATTAAGTATCATGAAATTATATTCTGTTGTCTTTCTGATTGTAAATTTACAAAGAGCTGTCTAGGAAAACTTAATTTCTAAAGTAATAGGAAACAAAGAAAACTAAGCGCTAGGAAAAAATGATGTGCTTCTTTCCATGCTTTGCTTTTAAATTGTTTCAACTGATACACAGTGAAATGCACAGATCTTAGATGTTACAGTTTGATATTTCATGAATGCAAACACTTCTCAAGCATCCCACACACTTTCTCCCATTCCCTGTTAGTCATTTTTCACTGCCCCCTGGCCAAAGGCAATCACTGTTCTCATTTTTTTCACCACAGATTAGTATCACATATGTTCTTAAATTTTATATAAATAGAAATATTCTGTATACACTCATCTCTTGTCATGGAACACAAGGTATTCACTGTTATGAAAAGCAGTAATTACTTCCTTTTTATTGCTGAGTAGTATTCCATGGTGTGACTACACTACAGTCTGTTCATCTAGGATCTACTGTCGATGGACATTTGGATTGTTTGTAGTTTTTAGCTATTTGAATAGAGCTCTTATGAACATTCTTATACAAATCTTTCATGAATACATGTGTTCATTTCTATTGGGTAAGTAACTAAGAATGAATTGCTGGGCTCTAAGGTCAGTGTGGGCTTTAACAATTTTGTGTGTATTTACCATGGAAGTTGGGGCATTTGAACTCAACCTTGAAGGATGAGATAGAAAAAGAAATAAAGGCCACCCAGGCTCTAGCATAAGTATACACAAAAGCAGAGGTAGAGGGGAAGTGTCTGTGGAATCTGGAAAGGTGAACAGTCAGATGTGAATCATAAGGAGCATGGAGGGTGTTCTTTCTGGCAAATAGCTCCTGGGATGTTTCCAACGTCTATGTTATTGTCAGCAGAGTCTAGAGTCTTAAATAATTACTGGAACTTCTGAAAGTGTTATGAAGCTTCTCAGAAAATGTCATTGTTTCTGGGAAGCCCAAGAACATAACAACAACACAATCCTACCTCCTGTGCAAGTGTCTGCTTCCAGGAGAGCTCGTTTGGTAGAACAGGCATCCAGGTTGGTGCTGGTCCCACTTCCATCCCTCCCACTGCTTCTTGAGCACAGGATCTGGACTAGAACAGGTCTTCCCCTGGTGGGACCAAGTCTCAACCACTTTGAGGGCACCAGTTCTCTGGCCCCCTTTGCACAGTCAGGTCTATACTTAAGAGCTGTGGGATCTCCGGGGTTGCAGGTCACATGGGTTAGCTTGGCTGGAAATGTACATCCTTCAAATACTATCAGTTCAGTCTATTTTGTCAAAGCCCCCTGTAAGTTTCTTAACTTCTTTCAATGGGTTGAGATTTTTATATGTTACTTTTGGCCATTAAAAGAGAAGTTCTTGAATGATTCTATCTACTCTCTGATTTGGTTTCTGAATCCCAACAAATGGTTCATAAATTAGAACTGATAGCTGGCATTCTGGATCTATCTTATTTTCCTTGATTTTACTAACTATTCTTCAAGAAAATAAACTTCCAATCCACAAATTCCCTGAAAAGAGCTCTAAATCTCAAGAAAGATTAGTAATATTTATAAAATTAGTAATAATCATATTTATAAAATTTATTTTAAAAATTTATAAAATTAAATACAACATTGTAAATACAATATATACACTAGAGTAGGAAATGGCAACCCACTCCAGTGTTCTTGCCTGGAAAACTCCATGGACAGAGGAGCCTGGTGGGCTACAGTCCACGGGGTCACAAAGAGTCAGACACGACTGATCGACTAAGCATGCAAGCATACACACACACTTATACTACAAGTCTCTGAAAGAGTAGATAGTCAACACTGGTATGTGGGACTATGAGTTTGGCACTACACCCACCTCTTCCTTTCAAAGGAATCTTACATGTCCATAGGACTCTATTATTCATACAATTAGTCATACAAGAACCAGACAGCCTGGGCTAGGTTACATTGCAGTTACAGCAAAAAAGAAATGTCAGAGACAAAGAAAAGGAGAAGCTTATGCCTAAGTCCCCTACTTACCTGCAGTAGAAAGGAAAAGATATCAGAAACCTGGGAACAAATGTTTCAACCACCAGACACAGGCCTTGGGTCAAGATTTTAACCTCTGAACAAAATGACTTAATCTCTAAAATAAGAATATTATGCCAGATAATTTCTGAGATCCCTTCCAACACTGAAATTCTGTAACAAACAAAGAAAAATCGCCAAATTACAGGAACACTCATCAAACAGGCACATACTTATTGGACTGAACCACAGTTTGGCTGCTCCAGTTATTTTGGTCATCTCCAGGATCAATAATGTTCCTGGTGGCCCAATCAATTATGCCACAAGCTGTGTGGAGCAGTAAAGCTACTAAGGCACCGAGGGACCGGGCATGGTCCCTACAGCTCCATGCTCAGCTGGGGCTAAAGGGAAAAATGCCCAGCGTCCCTTTGACTAGGGTTCTTTTTATCTCATCCTGTGGTCTTGGTCCTCTTTTATTTTTCAAATGGAAAAGAGTAACAAGGTCACATGAGTAAAAGAAAACAGCTGAGAAGATGAAGTCAACATTCAGTGTTGTCTTGAAGAACTCCTACCTGGCAGACACTGATTCAGGAAAAACAAGCTCTGAGTAGGTCTGTGCTTCTGGCAGTCTACTATATAGGTCAGCAAAGGAAGAATAATTATGCTCTCAAGCCACAAAAAAGCATGGAGGGATACATATTTTTATGCCCCAAAGATCTTGTCTGAAAAGACTACACGCTGTATAATTCCAACTATATGTATGACATGCTGGGAAAGGCAAAGCTACAGAGACGGTAGAAAAATCAGTGGTTGCCAAGGCCCTGGGAGGAGAGAAGGAGGGATGATTAAGGAGAGCAGAAAGGAATTTTTAGGACAGTGAAACCATTCTGTATGATATTACAAAGGTGAATGCATGACGTTATGCACATGTCAAAATCTGGAGAGTTTGTTAACACAGAGAGTGAGCCCTAATATAAACTGTAGACTTTAGTTAATAGTGATGCATCAGTATTGGTTCATCAGTTGTAAGAAGAAAACCACAACAGGGAAATAACTACATGGGGAGGGAAGAGGGAAGTCGGAGCTTTGTACTTTCTGCTGTTTTTCTACAAAAAAAAAGAAGAGTAGGTTTTCTAAAACTACTCTAAAAAAATACAAATGACTCTAAGACACATAAGCAATATTTTCAAAATTACGGGAAAAAAAAAACCCCAGAACCTCCAAATGCTGAAGATCTGACTATCTACTGGAGGAAAGAAGGGGTTAGGATGGGGCAAGTAAGAAGAAGAGCAGGGACTGATGCTGCAGACTGTTTCAAGACCTACCCTAGGGATAGAAGGTCACTCACAATTTGGCAGAATTCGGCAGACCTAGGCATCGGTCCTGACTCTGCGACTGCCCTGCTCTCCTACCCTGGACAAGTTTCAGGACCTCTCTCCCAGAGTTACTGTCTTCCTTTTTAAAATGGTACTTCTTAAGGGCTCTTGCAAGAATCCTCTCAGATAATGCATGTATATATTATAACAAAGTGTCTGGTCCATTGTAGGATATCAATAAAGACATATTATCACTAATCATTTTAGTTAAATTACTTGAATATTTTAAACCTGTTGATGTGTAAGAATCAAGGCCACTAAGGACAGGAAACACTATGCAAGCTGTTTCACTCTGATGCCTGGCCGCTGTCTAGGTGAGCCCTCCAACTATTGTATAGATAAAGTGTGTTTTATAATCAGACTGGTCCTTTTCTGACTTGAATTTCTTTATCAGCTCACTTAGAAGTTTTACTTTTGTCAAGAGGGTCATGCTTTTCAATAATCACCAAATGCTACCAGTTTATGAATGGCTCTCTGGGAACAAGTTAGGCCCTTTAGCAAATGACATCAATCAACTCTTTCAGGCCACATGGGTATTCACTAATAAATATTCCCACAGTGCATTAAAGAGTATCTTTGTAGTTTAGGTCAGTTACTATCACATTTCGTACTTATTCCCACAGAGTAAATGCTTTGTATATTTGGAGAATATAACATTATTTTACGAGGATGATCAGTGCCAAAGTAGAAAGGTCCCTTTTTCTATGAATGCATACCCAAGTTCCTTCAAATACTCTGTTACTTATTTTATTAAAATAAATCTAAAATAATCATCTCTGTTCACAGTAAAAATTGCCGATTGTGTCATTTTTAACTACTCAGCATGCTTTCTTCCTAATCTTTCCAAAGCCATGAAATGTTTCAGTACTTTCAAAAAATAGGTATCATTTATAAAATCACATACACTTTTTCTGTTGGGATCAGCTCAGTCACTGTATTGAAAACAACTAATTAACATCCTGTGTCACTGATTATAAATAGCACCCAATACTAATCATTAACATCTACTCTCAAATTTGAAATCTTGTTTCCTCTTTCACGACATGAAAGATTTCACTGGAAGTGCATGCGCCTTATCGTAGACTCAGCCATTTATCACTAAGAACTGTGGCTTCTTTAATCAACCAGCCTTAACAGGCATTGGGTTTGTCACGGGAAGTAGGTATAGACTTTCATCCCCTTGACTTACCATTATCTAATTAAGTAGGGAAAAGCAAACAGATTCTTTGAAGAGTAAAAACCTAGATGCAAATACTTTAAATAACATTTCTCTTTCTCATAGATCATGGGATTCTCTGGTGGCTCAGTGGTAAAGAACAAGCCTGCCAATGCAGGAGATATGGGTTCAATCCCTGGGATGGGAAGATCCTCTGAAGAAGAAAATGGTAACCCACTCCAGTATTCTTGCCTGAGAAATCCCATGGACAGAGGAGCCTGGTGGGCTACATCCATGGGGTTGGAAAAGAGTCAGACATAACTGAACAACTAAACAACAACATCTTGTAGATCATATTCTCTTTAAATGATTCTGATTGATACATAAATATCAAGCAAAACATTTTTTAAAATAAGGGTAAAATTCAATCAAATCTACTGAAAATCACCTCATTTATTGGGAGAACATCCTTGATGATTAATCATCCATTGCCTTAAGAATGAAAAATCCAAAAAGTTTTCAGAATCAAAATTGAGGGATATATCTAAGCCTTTAGTTAAAGCTACACTTGGCATGTATGCCTGCTTAGTCACTCAGTCCTGTCCAACTCTTTTTTGATCCCGTGGACAGTAGCCTGCCAGGTTCCTCTGTCCATGGAATTTTCCAGGCAAGAATGCTGGACTGGGTAGCCATTTCCTACTCTGAGGAGAGCTACTCTTGGCACAAACAGACAAATGTGCTCATGCGTTGTCCTATTGTTTATTTTTCAAATGTTAGAGCACATCATCCAGGATGATTGAATTGGTATAGCTGCCTTTCCTGGACAAATGCTATATGGCTTTTTTTTTTTTTTTTGGCCACTTAGATGCATAATGATGGGCAGTCCAGGAAGGTACCAGAATAGGGGAATCCAGTCAGTGCCTTGTTAGATAGTCTAGGCAGGATAGGATTTGGATCCTACAGGTTCACTTTTTGAAAAAAAGAAGTATGTGCAAGAAGGTAAAAAGATTCAGAGAAGTAAATTAAAAGGTCCCAAGAGCTCAGGTGGGGAAATAAAGTGCAAAGTCATAGTAGATCATCAAAGACACAAGAAATTAAAAAAAAAAAAAATCAAGTCATAATGCACTAACTAGCAAGCAGGGTTATTTTATCCAAGGACAGATTTTTGCAGTTTCTTACCACTTTATCATGAAAGTCAGGCAATTGGTGCTTAATATACACCAAGACCTAGGCAACAGCAGTGAACAAGACAAAGTCCCTCTTCTCCTGGAGTTTATATTTTAGCCATGAAGTACAGATAATAAGCCAGGAAATAAACAATACAATTTTAGAAAACAAGACATGTTGTGAAGAAAATAAAATCAGGAATGGAATAACGGGAGGAAACTAGAACTGGGGGAGTGAAATGTCAAGCAGTGTTTGAAACAGAGATCTCAACAAACTGTCCAGGGTTCCTCCCCAAAGGAGCATCAGAATAGCAAGGGCAGAGCTTCCCAGGACCAATATGGAGATAACTGTAGGTGATGAATGGGTTTAAATAGTTGTGTATATCTTCTTTGCTATCTTTTTATGACAAAGTATACTACTTCTCTATTTTAAGATAGTGATGACAACTCTGAGCACAGTGTGATAAAACAGGCATCATAACAAATTCTGAGAACAGAAAGCAACAAACACAATGAAACAACTCAGGTCAAAGGAGAAACTCAGTGCACAGCAAAGGAAACTATAAGCAAGGTGAAAAGACANAGTGATGACAACTCTTAATAAAGTTATTTAACAACAATTTAAAAAAAACCAGGGACTTAAAATTATTAAGTAAATAATGGTGCAGATAATATACAGACAAGGGGAAATCATGAAAATAGCACAAGAATGGCTGAATTAGTCAGCTGAGTGTATCATATCACTTGTAATTAATATCATCAAATTGGAACCTACATACAATGTTAGTACTCCATTTGGAACCCCCTCGTTTTTTCTTCAGATCAAAAGACAGAAAAAGAAGGGCTTCCTTGGTGGTCCAGTGGCAAAGAATCCCCCTGCCAATTCAAAGGACACGGGTTCCATCCCTGGTCGAGGAAGATCCCACATACAATGGGGCAGCTGAGTCTGTGTGCCAACTACTGAGCACTCTGGAGCCAGCGAGCTGCAACCTCTGAGCCCCTGTGATGCAGCTAGTGAAGCCTGTGCATCTGGAGACCATGCTCCACAACAAGAGAAGCCAGCACAGTGAGAAGCCCAACAAGGCAACTAGAGAGTAGACGACGTCCACTTTAGAGTTACTGTTTTTGTGTTCAAAACATATGGAAATGCAACTACTCCATTAGAAAACGTGACTGACATAGAACTTTACAGGGAGGATGCTTTGTGTGGGGGACTAATGACACTGAACTGCAGTCTCACAACTGCATTAGCCAATACAGTGATAATATACCAAAGGCAACTAGAGAGTAGTTAAGAGAAGAGCAAACACTTTTTCATGGACTCTAAGAAAAAAATGCAAAATTCACAGTTGTTGCTGTTGTTTAGTCACTAAGTTGTCTCCAGTTTTTGTGACCCTATAGACTATATAGCCTCAGACTCTTCTGTCCATGGAATTTCCCAGGTAAGAATATTGGAGTGGGTTGCCATTTCCTTCTCCAAACTCACTGTTCTATATTTAAAAATTGCATGATTCACCTTGCCTTATGTCCCTGGATAAGTTCCAATGTCTCCTAGTTTATAGTTTATGGGAACATGAATAGAATGTGTATCCTACTGTGGTGTGAAAACTGTAGAAATCTTAATTATGTTGAATTGGTTCATAGCTTTTCAGATATACTATATGCTTCTACTTTACTGTATATTCATTGAATTAATTCAAATTGAGAGTTTGATATTGAAACTCCAACTGAAAATCTTAATTTATCTACTTAGAAAAAATAATTGTATTATATAATGGAACTATACGTAACCTTTTTCTATATTTCCCAAGTCTCCTGTAAATGTGTTATCCTACTTTCATAATTTAAAAAATCAAAAAGGAAGAGAAAAGAATATAAATAAATGAAAATTACATGTTCAACTAGGATCTTACTTTCCTCCTAACCTGTCCATTCATACCTTCCCTTCCATAGCTGGGCTTCAGGCAATCATGGTCTCTGACTTATTCAACTGAAGTGTAAGTTCTTCAAGGGCAGTAGCCATGTCTTCATTTCAGTTCAGTCGCTCAGTCATGTCCAACTCTTTGTGACTCCATGAACCACAGCACGCCAGGCCTCCCTGTCCATCACCAACTCCCAGAGTTTACCAAAACTCGTGTCCGTTGAGTTGGGGATGCCATCTAACCATCCCATCCTCTGTCATCCCCTTCTCTTCCCTCCTTCAATCTTTCCCAACAGCAGGATCTTTTCAAATGAGTCAGCTCTTCATATCAGGTGGCCAAAATACTGGAGTTTCAGCTTTAACATCAGTCCTCCTAATGAACATCCAGGACAGATTTCCCTTAGGATGGACTGGTTGGATTTGCTTGCAGACCAAGGGACTCTCAAGAGTCTTCTCCAACACCACAGTTCAAAAGCATCAATTCTTCGGCACTCAGCCCTCTTTNCAAAGAATAGCAAGGAGAGATAAGAAAGCTTTCCTCAGTGATCAATGCAAAGAAATAGAGGAAAACAATAGAATAGGAAAGACTAGAGATCTCTTCAAGAGCCATGTCTTACATTATTTTGTATTTATTTTATGTCCTGAAACAATTTATTCCTTAGATTATAGGTTAAATAAACATGTACTAAATAAACAAATTGATTAATTAACATGAATCTATATTTGTGAACTCTCATTCATGATAAATAGAAGGGATTTTTACATAGTTGGAACAATATCCTTAATGATAAATCAGTGTCACTTCTGGAAAAGCACTAACATAAGTTATATGAGTGTGTTCAGTTCAGTTCAGTCGCTAAGTCGTGTCCGACTCTTTGCGACCCCATAAATCGCAGCATGCCAGGCCTCCCACGCTGTTAAAAAAAAAAAACAAAACATGAATATGCTGATCAAAATCTTTAGATAGGAGAAGGCTCACAACAGTGGGATGGAAGGTGAGCAGTAGAATTAAACTCAGAAGTGAGTCTTTGTAAAGAATTTCACCCACCAGATAGAATAGTGTAACCTGAGGTCAGGCAGTAGGATAGTTTCAAAATACTCTGCATTCAAAGGTCAATATGTTAACATGCAGTGTCCCATAAAGACAAGTCTAGCAGCAGGCAGTAGACCCACAACCACCAAGATGAGACTCAAGTCATGGAAACCCAACCCTGAGAGAAGGGTGATAGAAAGAAGTCAGGTAACATTCAAAGGGACAATAATACTACTACATCTTCCACTAGCAATAAGCCTAACTACAAGCCTTTAGTGAGTGCCACAGTATGTACCAACATCTTTCCAAGGCTTTTCTATGTATTATTTAATTTAAAGTTCATAATAACCTTCTGAGACAAGTAGTGCTATTCTACTGATTTGACAACTGAGAAATCACAAAAGCAAAGAAAAGCTTGCCTAAGGTTAAACAGCTAATCAGTAGAAGAAACAGGATCTGAACCCAGGACCTATGGTCCAGAGTCACTATGCTAACTACTATCTGTGACAGGCATTTATAGAGACGGAAACACAAGCACAGAAATTCACTTAACAGAACTTGGTACAAGGCAGAAAATCCATGTGTCAGAGCGAAAGCATATGTCCAATGATAGATTATCATCAAAGATAACTTAGCAGTACATCCTAGCATGCTAGGCTAGACTTCCAAACGTTTCTTCTGACTCAGGTTAGAAACTGGTCCTGAGACTTAGACAAAGCTAATTAGGTACAGAAAAGGGTATGGCTGCAGTGACCTGAAAACCATGCAGGTCTTAAATGATAAAGGTCATAAAATGCTTTATTCCGAGGTCTACCGATAAGTGCAACAAGAGACAGAGACAGAATACATACTTAAAACATCCAGCTGTCATCATAAGTTTTCTCATCAAAGTCAAGAAGAAGATTAAAATACCTACAATGATTATCCTTAATTAGTATCATGTTCAAGTCTTAGCCAAAGCAATTAGACAAGAAAACAAAATAACAAACAAACAGAGTGATGCATATAAGAAAGGAGGGAGGGAAGTTTATCAAGTTAACAAACAATACTATTACATACTAGATTTGAGTGAAAACTCAAGTCACCTGAAATTCCTGTTCTCAATATCTCATTTGTGTCTCTGATCCTATGTTCACAGCATCCAAGGTGGTTCCTCATTGATCTATAATAAAGTAGCTGTGTGTCCTGTGATAACTAGAAGTAATCCTTTGTCTCCATCCAGCCTAAATAAAAAGAGTATGTTTTATAGTCAGTCTCTAATCTAATTAAAATGGGACCAAATCTGAAAAGGAAATCTGTCATTTGAGTAACTCACTCAACCAAACCATGCTCACTAAAAGCAATTCATTCTTTGTCATACTACCCAGAAGAAGTTTCCCCTGTTTCACTACTTACATTTAATTCTTCAATTAATACCTAAATGTGGAAAGAGGGGAAGCTTTATTAGTCACATTACTAGTTAAATATTATCACATTACTATGTTTTATTCTAGTAATAGTTCTAAAATTAGGCTGCTTAATAACAATAATGAATGTGTCTTTCTTCTAAATACAGTTTCGCAATCTCAGACTGATAGCAGGCTAATTTAAGAGCTGAAGTGCATTGTAAATTTGGAAGCTATCCCCAAGCAATCATACAGAACAAACCTAATCTTTTTTCCTCAGGATAGGATATTCCTTCCTCTTGGCCCAGACCTTCCTTTGCCAGGATGCTGATTTGCACGGATAGCAGCCAATTTCACTGCCCTGAACTGCCCTGCAGAGGCCTGTGGGTGGAAGTGAACTGCCCTCTTTCTTTAGAGCATCCTGTACGTCAAACTATTGTACTCCACAGCGTTTGTGTGTGTGTATGTGTATCTGTGTTTGGGGTGGGACTTGGTGCATTGCCTGAGTTGAGAGAAAGCTTCTTTTATCCAACAACCTGAGGTTACCAGCTGGAATAGCAGACAGAAGCAAAACATTGAACTTACGTCAGATCAAGGGAAGGAAAGAAAATGTTGGCACCCAGCTAGTTAAAAGAGGGGGGAAAATAAACACCTTTTCATGGACTTTGGAAAGAAAAGCACATTTAAAACTCACTAAATGATTGAAATGGAAGAGTAACTGTGAATTATTTTCAAAGAAATCACATTTCTGTGTTTTATGAGATATGTATCAAGGTATATACGTTTGCAAACGGAAATATATTTCAATCCTCCCAGGTGTGCAAGGAATTCATAAGGCTGGCTTTGTGCATCTTCACAAGAAAAATTGCTGTCAACATGAGAATCTTAATCCAAAACTCCCTGCTGAACTTGGTACAGAATCACTGCTCCATGAGAGCTGGCATCCTGCCTGATGCTGGGAGAGAGAAGGGCTGAGCCTAGGAGAGGTCAGGGCTGTTTCAGATCAAGTTCTGTCTTATTCCCAGTATATTCTTCAACTTGGAAGATGAGCCTCCACCTCTGTGGGAAACTTCACAGAGATTTCAGAGAACTAGAGCTTAAATTTTTACACTTAACCCAGACACAAGAGGCAACGGAAACATCATCAAACTTGGAGTCTGGGAATATGAATTTGAGGCCAGGAGCTTCCATTTAGTGGCCCTGTGCCTTTGGACAAATTATGCAATCTTCCCTCCTCTAATGCATATGCTGAGGCACCTAATAAAGTGGGAATTGTTTAGGTAGAGAATAAACAAGATGCTGAGAAGAACATTTCAGTTAGAAAAGACAGCAAGTGCAAAAAGCCTGGTGAGGTTTAGGTACATAAACTAAAAGAATATCTGTGTGATTGGGATGCAGAGTGTGGGGAGCATGGTGTGAACTGAGGCTGGGGAGACAGCCAGATCATGCTGGCTTAGGAAGTCATGCTAAGGTTTCTGGTCTTTACCTGAGGAGCAGAGGAAAGTCATTCAAGGGCTGTAAGTCTGTGGCAGTATAATCAGATTTGCATTCTAAAAAGATCCTTTGGCCACTGTATAGAGGATACATTCAAGAAGGTCAAGAGTGTGTTGCTAGAGACCAGCTAAGATGGTAGCTCAGACCAAGGCTGTGATGACAGATCTGGCCCTGCACAGTGCAGAGGACCTCGGCACGATTTTGGATGGGTTGAGTCCCATTTCAGATCCAAATTGAGATGTCAAATAGGCAATTGGATAATAAAAGTCTAAAGCTGAGTGGAAAGGTCAGGACTGACAATAAAATTCTGAGCTAAAGCTTACAAATGAACTGTGAGACCTGGCCAGGAATGAGGTTATCTAATGAGACAATGGAGGGAAAGAATAAACAACCTCAGAATCCTTGTTTCTTCAGCAGTAAAATAGGAATTGCAGCAGCTGTTGCACAGAAATTTTGTATCTGAGTTGTAATAGACAACTGATAAAAATATAGATTAAATTATTAGGAGGATGATATTAAGAAAATTAAAATTGGCCATTTACCATGCAATTTGCAGTAGGATCCCATTTTTTTCTATTTTTTAAAAGGCATCTTAAGTCATGGAAAAATAGACGGAGGCTTTACCTTCCATTTACTAATGATCATTGTCAGGTAATCAGATTAGAGTGAGTGATTTACATTTCTTCTTTGTGTTCTTCAATAATTTCTAAATTGCCTGCAATGAGCATGCATTTTTATTTTCCCTACAGTGAGAAAATAAAACATTTTGCTCTTGCAATTATATGAAAGTGCTTTTCCAAGGGTGGAGCCAAAAATGATGAAATGAGCTGAAACAACAGATTTGGGGCTGGCACACTCCACTCGGCCGAGTGGCTTTGAAGCCAGTTTGTGTTTCCAGGTCTACTCCACAGAGATGGAGAGGTGAGCTGTTGGGAATGGCACCAAATGACTGTCAGAATCTAAGGTGACCCAACTGGGTTTCCACGGCACATGTGGCCTGAGAACCATCGGTCTTGCCAAATCCTTTGTTTATAATTCACAATTACCACAGCCCAGAGGTCCTCAGAGTCCCGGAAAAATTCATGCCCTATTGCCACACACACCCTGTTTTTACAACCAAAATTCTGGAAATTTGTGATAAGCTGCATGCATACTAACATACTCAGGGGGAGCATGCTGTGAGGAAATATGGCTCTGAGTTACCTAGAACGCGCTGTTTGTCTCCTTGTTTGAGTTTCCCTGGCCTTTCGCATGAGGTAGAAGGACCAGCTAAGCTGCTGAATGGTGAGTGTGTGGCTCATGCCAATAAACATTGCACAGTGTGATGGAGAAGGCTCGATCATGGGAGTCAGGAAAACCTGGCCCTAACCTTGCACAGATAACCTGTGTGAACTTAACCAAGCTCCTTAGTTCTCTTAACTTAGCTCTCTTAGTTTCTTTTTCTTTTTTCAAACTGTAAGATAAAAACCATTCCTTATGAAAGATCTCATGCAATGCATCAGTTGAATCCATCTGTTGGCACAGAACCTGTATACATAACTCTGAACGTTTTGAGACACGCTGAGAGTGAACATCCTNTCTCTTAGTTTCTTTTTCTTTTTTCAAACTGTAAGATAAAAACCATTCCTTATGAAAGATCTCATGCAATGCATCAGTTGAATCCATCTGTTGGCACAGAACCTGTATACATAACTCTGAACGTTTTGAGACACGCTGAGAGTGAACATCCTACCAAACATACTCCCACCGACATCACCTTACCCATCACCTCCACCTCACTTCCCCAGACATCCCTAACATATTCCTCTTGCTCTGCTTCCTTCACAATGCATTTAACAATCAGGAAGTAGGGATTTTTTGTTTATTTTTATGCATCTATTTTTTTTATTCTTCCCCTTCTAAGAGGAAGGGCTAATATTTTCTATCTGTTCACTGTTGTATCCTTATGTGTCGAAAACAGTGTGGTTCATGGTGCTCCCCCAAAATGTGGAATGAATGAATTTGATAGTCATACAATGTCCTTTTTTAAAAATAATACGAGATACGCAAGTTTTCCAGAATAAAGAACATGTAGGATTTCGACTAGAGTATCAGCATAGGGGCATAGAAGGGACGCTGCCCCACACTACTCCTTTGGACACTCAGCCTGGACACAGTGAGAAAAGAGATGCATAGAGTATACACAAAGATGTGACTCAGAAGATCTGGTCTTGGCTCCTCTGCCTACTAAATGTACTAAAAATCTGTGTGAACCTCAGCAGCTACGTCTATAAAATAGAGATAACAACAGTACTTACCTCACAGGATTGGAGTAAACAAAATCAGAAAGTAAGTAAGATCAGAAGAATTGGGGAAGGGAGTATAAAATGGAAAAACATGATCTAAATGTGGGCTATTGTTAATAAAGAACCCAGGACATTCTACACTGTCAAAATGAGAAGGTGATGCCAAGATAAGAACACATATATCTCTTTGACTTGAAGACCCATGAAAGGGCACCATACTAAGTGGGCTGCATTGCATTTCAGCCCTTTAAAAAGTGAAGATTTTGCAAGGTTTATTGATGTTTCCAAGGAGGCCCTTTTTTTTCAGCTTTGAGCATTTATCGATTTTCAAAATATTCCTTCCAAAATGGCCTAGGATGTCTTGTTTTCTTCTGCAAATTTGCAAGCATTTTTCATGTATGTCTGAACTTGTGAGGAGCCATGGGGTCGGTGTTGCCTAACAAACAGCCAACATGAATTATTGTGAAACCAGCAGCTTCCTGGAATCATTGTGCTCACGGAGGGCTTTAAGAAAGCCAAGTCACCTAGAAGAAAAGCAACAGATGTGTGCCAAAGATAACTCTGGGACTGGAATGCTNGTATAAGAGACAGCAATAGAACAAGCCCCTGCCAGGATGTGATCATTACATTAGAGAAAGAGGCATTTCAAAGGTGGGGCAGGGGTTGGTGGAGGTGGGTTGGGGGGGATTTGATCTTCTATTCTATGTCTATCAGAAATGTTAAGCTTCAACCTTCGGGAAAAAATTAGAAAAGCAGACATCTGTGACTAAGCCAATTGTTAAATAATTTTTAAAACATGATCAATATGGAGTGTCTTCCTTTCTGTTTTTATTTTTCTAGATCAAAGAACTCACTAAGAGTAATCTTTGAGAATTTTTTTTAAATACATTTGTAAATTTGGCCTAAACCATATGCAATTGAAAGCCCTTGACTTTTGGCCTTTGTTTTTTCCTCTCTTTTTCAAGAGAGCTTCAAAGTCAGAAGCTGGTGGCTTTGGCAGAACCCTGCTTTGAAGAGCGAGGAGGAGGAAAGTCAATTAAAAACAGGTCACAGGATGTAGCCTTTCAATGAAAATGGCTGCTGATTCTTATGTACTGGAAGCTTTGAGCGATCAGCCCCAACTTCTTAATTACAGGCAAGCAATTAGTAAAAGATCATAACATCTTATCTTTCAGCAAAAGTTTTGACTTGCAGTGATTTCCCCCCTTATTTTCTGACAAGCATGATTATTGGTAGAAAAGATCAAAGTAACTACTTACAGGATACAGTCAGATTATACTCTTTAAACCAGCTAGTTGTGGGTGCGCCTGGGCCAGCCTCCTGCCTCCCCAGCCCTGCTGGACGATGAATGACCCTCCTAGGCTGCCTGCAAAACTGGGCAGGGGAAGACAGATCAGAGGGCAACCATATGTAAAATATTTCTCTGGAGACAGCAATTTCACATAATTGTAGGGGGAAACAGAATTTGTTTTATAAGCTGAAAACAATCAAACCNACTGGGCAGGGGAAGACAGATCAGAGGGCAACCATATGTAAAATATTTCTCTGGAGACAGCAATTTCACATAATTGTAGGGGGAAACAGAATTTGTTTTATAAGCTGAAAACAATCAAACCAAGAAAAATCACCCTTCTCCTTCTCCCACAGCTGACTCGAATAAAATTGCAAACCCTTAATTAGAACCGCTGTTGCCAAGACCGCTGGCTCTATTCAGATGCAATCCAGGGCCACTGAATTTGAAAGCTTCATCCACGTTCTTAACAATCCCTGCTTCCTTTCTCTGTCTGACACCTCCCTGCACTAGCTACATGTGCTGTTGTGTGCTTTAGTCGCTCATTCATGTCCAATTCTTTGCGACCGCATGGACTTTAGCTTCCCAGGCTGCTCTGTCCATGAGGATTATCCAGACAAGGATACTGGAGTGGGTTGATCTGCCTTCTTCCAGGGACCTTCACGACCCAGGGACTGAACTCAGATCTCCTTCATTGCAGGCAGATTCCTTACCTACTGAGCCACCAGGGAAGCCCAAAAATACTGGAGTGGGTAGCCTATCCCTTCTCCAGGGGATCTTTCCAACCCAGGACTCAAAGTGGGGTCTCCTGCATTGCACGCAGATTCTTTACCAACTGAGCTACCAGGGAAGCCGACTAGCTAGCTACGTGGGACTCCCAGTTTTCTTAGGTGTGGTTGGTCTCATAAGAGCCTTTTCTAGGCTCTGTGCTTAGGAATCCAGGGACTGCTTCTACCGGGGGATGTATAGGACCCTTGTTTACACCCTCAGACATGTCCACACTGTCATGCAGCCCTCCTCAGGCTCAGAGAGCCTCCTCCTCTCAGGGGCGGGTGGGCTCCCGTCAGTGACACACAGCCCTGCCAGGGATGGCCGACAGGTGCCACACAGACAGGCCATGCTGCTGTGCCGCAGGGGCACCAAGAGGGGTCCTGAACTGGGGCTGGCAGGACTTGTGGGATCTGGCAAGCTGGTGAGAACGTTCCAGAGGGGAGGAAGGAGGGCCTGGGCTGGCTGTGGGAGTTCTGCCCTCGCAACACAGCTTTCACCCAGATGCACGTTTTTCCCTCAAAGGCCCGGGACCTCACACGTTAAAGCCAGTCAACGGCTGGGAGGATCAGAGCTCTCTCTGCTCGGGGAAATGGAGGTGCCCCGTGTCTATCCCACAGGCAGGAACTGCCCTTCCTCTTGAGCCGTTCAACAGGGAATGAGAGTCAATGTCATGGAAACTTCCTATATTGGGGAATCAAGTGGTTAATCTGCCTGAATTCTGGGTACCTTTTCTACTTCTATATACTAAACAGAACCTTTGAAATTTTTTTTTAAGGTAGTTTCACTCTCTCTGATAGGAGTTCTTAAAATGACTTTGGAGAAAGAAGGTAGGACATTGAGAAACGCTACCAGTGGCCCCTGGTCATAAGTCTGGTGGGATAGGTGGTGGGGTGTTACTTCCTACTAAAGACTGACATGTACCTCAGATGAGGGCAAGAGAGAAAGAGGCAATTGCCAGTTCCAGCACATCACATGGAGACAAGCAGAGAAATCCATGGACTTGCCTCGAAGGAAAAGAAAGTCTGATACTCCCTCATAAGCACTGGCAAACTCCCATAACTAAAGTCCAAGTTAGTCCAAATTAGAGACATTTGATGTGATCCAGTTAGTCTTTTATCATGTCATATGTCCTGGAGGCTAGTTCCTAGCGGGGCCTAACACCAAGCATGTTGATTTTCCTTAAATCATAGTGAAGCTAAGTATGAAAGCCACAGAAAATGTTCACAAAGTCATGTTAGGCGAAGAAAGTACAAAAGTCCTGGGCATAGGATGGTAAGTAGGTAAATGATGTCAGTAATCTGTTCCGATTATTGTTTTGGTTATAAAACTATTCTCATTGATTCCCTTCATGTTGTTACACTTTGACTTGTTGGTCCTATCAAGGGTGTATTAAGTGTTAGTGTGCTTACTTTTGTGTTAAGAACACACTGGTCTGTGGGCCCCAGATCAGTTCGATTCCACTCATGAAGCAAAACTACAAGAAGGAAAAAAGGCCAGGCCCCAGTCCTGATGAAGTGGTTCGAGGCTCGCAGTCACATGCTGCTCAGTCCCTTATGAAGACACACAGCGGATGCAGGGACTGGTCCTTGGCACGCTGGGACGTGACCATGGCAACAGCGCACAGGAGTCCTCCAGGCCCTCCGCTTGTGACTACACATCTCTGCTCCCGGGGAAGCCCGGCTCAGAGACGGGAACAAAGTCTTCCCGGCTTCCTGCAGCCACACACATGAGCCCGCCAGGCTGCCAGAACAATAAATATCAAGACTTCAAGGAAGGACATAGTCTCCACACACACTAGGAACAGGGGGAGAGCCTGTCGGCTTTTCAATTAATTGTTTAGTCACTGGAGAGAAGGATGGGCGTTGGCCAGTCCCTTGGCAAGGGCCAGCTAGAACAGTCATTCTGCACCCTGTTTTTGGTGTATCCCCCCAGTACTCTGTACCATAGGTTTATTTTATTTTATTTTTTAAGGAATCTTGAGTGATACTTTATTTTTTCTTATTTTAAATAGATTACACACATACATAACCCCCATGTATCACAGAGTAGGCATCGGTTGGACAGGCCTGCTCCCTACTAGAGAACTGACTTTATCTCCTCCAACAAATAGGAGATGGAGAAGATAATTACGTATCCCAATGCATTTACTCTGTCTTTCAGATTTTTAAACAAATCATCAAAAAAAAGGGGGGGAGGGGGGCCAACAAAACTCGATCCAAGGAAATAGAAATTATCCTAGCAGCCTTTTACAGCAGTAATAGAGCTTTGCTTCTACAGCTTCATAGGCAGAAATAGTTTAAAATTTCTGACAGAAAAACAGGGTAAATGAGTTAGTGGCTGTGAGGATTGTAACAAATCGGGTCTGTCCTAGGAAACTTTCCCAACCTAAAGCTTATCTTTATGACATTTCTTCTCTCTCTTGTCTTTGAACTCTAGACAGTGCACCTCTGCACACTCTTGCTTTTGAGTTACATCAATGTCATTGGCAAATGGATATGTAAATTTCAAGTTTGAAGGGAACTGAGAGATCATTCAGACTCCTGGTTAACTGAAAGTAAAGGAAACTAAAGATCGGAAAGGTTATTAAATGTCCACCCTGTCATAAATTACAGTCATGCATGCATGAGTGCTGAGTCACTCAGTCGTGTCCGACTCTCCGCGAGTCCACGGACTGTAGCCCACCAGGCTCCTCTGTCCATGGGATTCTCCAGGCAAGAATACAATACTTGTTAGCAAATCTGGTTCTACGACCAACCCAGTGACCTGTCACCACTTCCACAAATCAAAGATGACACTGAAACAGTTAAGACAGTAAACATACTCTAGAAACTAGTTATAAAAATAATGAATGGTATCTAATACACAGTAATCATTATTATTTTTAAAAATAGTATCCATTTATGAAAAAGGTTGATAAAGAGAACTTTCAGATCTTTCCTCCTGTTTTATTTGCTCTAACATTAACCAAGCTCCGTCTGTGATTCGGGCTCTTAATATGTGTAACTTACTTTTCACATCAGTTTTAGAGGTTTTCATTTTTTAATCCAGAAAAACATGGAAAGGAAGGAAGATTCATAATCTTACTATGCAAATAAACTCTGATGGTGTTTTAAAAATAATAGTAATACATGGCCCTGGCCAGAAAACTTAAGAGAAATAAACACAAGTATATAAACCTTCCTCCTGACACCTCTCCTTCAAGCTAAGTTTTAACCGTTTCTGATGAATCTCTCACTCCCTCTTTGTTATGCACATACTAGGATGCATATGTCCTCAGGTAAAACTCCTTTATATTTACTGACAGAAAAGGAACTCTAACATACACAATGCCCTCCATCTTGCTTTTATCCACTTATTATTTATAGACATCTTTCCGCATCAATATATATGTCTCTATTTTTAGAGTTTGTGTAGTACTTTCTGCTGCATATGTCCCACAGTTTATCTGACTGCTTTCCTCTTTCTAGTCCTTAGATTGTTTCCACTTTTTTCAATTAAGCAGCCATTCACCACTCCATTTCACAAGGAGACTAGGGCTCAAAAAGACAAACGAGGTAACTGCTTGAGACTGTTCTGTTAAAAAAAAAAAAGCATGTGAGCGAGCATGACCTACATCCAGGTTCCCATATTCGTCTGACTGCTAAGTCTCTGCTTTTTCTGTTACACTGGGTGTTTACCCAGCTCACCAGCTGGGAGAGTCTTTCGGTTGTTCCCTTGATACCTTCCCCTAGGATTTTTTTTTTCCTACTGAATCCACAGAAATTGGCTCAAAGGCTAAGTAACTTGTTGAAAGTGCCACTGTTAGAATGGCCCATATGGTGATAAACAATTCACCTGAGAAATTCTCCCCTCATTTCTTTGTACTAAATAAAAATCGACCCTTCCAAATGCAAGAGTTCCTTGCAGGAAGGGTGATGTGGGGGAGGAGGGGGCGAGTGAAGAGAAGAGGAGGAACAAGCATTTCCTCCTAAAGTCAAGGTGGGAGGATTTCCTGCAGGGTGCAGGGGTATTAGCTAAACACAGTTCTGTGAGGAGGGGGATGATGGCCTCCTGAGTAAGAAAGAAAAGGCTGGGATCTCAACTGTTTTGGTGATATGGGACCCAAAATTCACTAATTATTCAGAAAGAAGGGGGAGACTGGTTCTCAACTGGCTGGGTGGAAGGGGGAGGGGGCAATGGCCTCAATAGGGCCACACAAGTGAAGCCAGCCCTCAATACAGGATAATTTCACACTTTCCCGCAGGGGGTTAATGACTTTGTGTGTGGCTGTCCGGAGCCTGTAACTCCTGTCACTAAGCCTTCCGTTGCTATGCAAAGCTATTGAATCTTGAATAATTCCAAGCAAGGTAAAGCGCCCTGCCTCCTGACCCCTGTGTAAGGGACTGTGCTGCCTCTTGTCCTTGCTTTGGCTGAATATTCCACCTTCTTCTTGTAAATAGCTGCCACTCCCGAAGGCTGGTCGGCAATGGCTCACAGCAGGGCCACCGGATGGCCAGCTGTATTGCGATTTGCCACCATATTCACAGGCCTGTCTGTTCACAGACCCCCGCGGGGCTCCCTCGCCTTCTGTGCAAACTGAACACACTCGTCATCCCAGCCTGAGTCCTTCCACACCCCAGAAGCCAAAGAAACTGGGGAGTTCAATAGTATGAGTGCTATTCAAAGTAATAGCTCTTTCCAAAATGGGAAAACATAACAGTTACCAATTAACATTTTCAGAGATAACATAANCTAAAGCTTATCTTTATGACATTTCTTCTCTCTCTTGTCTTTGAACTCTAGACAGTGCACCTCTGCACACTCTTGCTTTTGAGTTACACCAATGTCATTGGCAAATGGATATGTAAATTTCAAGTTTGAAGGGAACTGAGAGATCATTCAGACTCCTGGTTAACTGAAAGTAAAGGAAACTAAAGATCGGAAAGGTTATTAAATGTCCACCCTGTCATAAATTACAGTCATGCATGCATGAGTGCTGAGTCACTCAGTCGTGTCCGACTCTCCGCGAGTCCACGGACTGTAGCCCACCAGGCTCCTCTGTCCATGGGATTCTCCAGGCAAGAATACAATACTTGTTAGCAAAT
The DNA here is from genome assembly GCA_006410875.1 of Neotragus pygmaeus. Classification (NCBI taxonomy): domain Eukaryota; kingdom Metazoa; phylum Chordata; class Mammalia; order Artiodactyla; family Bovidae; genus Neotragus; species Neotragus pygmaeus. Next base: position 342,650 of record SJYV01035324.1, on the reverse strand, counting down.
CTGGTTCTACGACCAACCCAGTGACCTGTCACCACTTCCACAAATCAAAGATGACACTGAAACAGTTAAGACAGTAAACATACTCTAGAAACTAGTTATAAAAATAATGAATGGTACCTAATACACAGTAATCATTATTATTTTTTAAAATAGTATCCATTTATGAAAAAGGTTGATAAAGAGAACTTTCAGATCTTTCCTCCTGTTTTATTTGCTCTAACATTAACCAAGCTCCGTCTGTGATTCGGGCTCTTAATATGTGTAACTTACTTTTCACATCAGTTTTAGAGGTTTTCATTTTTTAATCCAGAAAAACATGGAAAGGAAGGAAGATTCATAATCTTACTATGCAAATAAACTCTGATGGTGTTTTAAAAATAATAGTAATACATGGCCCTGGCCAGAAAACTTAAGAGAAATAAACACAAGTATATAAACCTTCCTCCTGACACCTCTCCTTCAAGCTAAGTTTTAACCGTTTCTGATGAATCTCTCACTCCCTCTTTGTTATGCACATACTAGGATGCATATGTCCTCAGGTAAAACTCCTTTATATTTACTGACAGAAAAGGAACTCTAACATACACAATGCCCTCCATCTTGCTTTTATCCACTTATTATTTATAGACATCTTTCCGCATCAATATATATGTCTCTATTTTTAGAGTTTGTGTAGTACTTTCTGCTGCATATGTCCCACAGTTTATCTGACTGCTTTCCTCTTTCTAGTCCTTAGATTGTTTCCACTTTTTTCAATTAAGCAGCCATTCACCACTCCATTTCACAAGGAGACTAGGGCTCAAAAAGACAAACGAGGTAACTGCTTGAGACTGTTCTGTTAAAAAAAAAAAAAGCATGTGAGCGAGCATGACCTACATCCAGGTTCCCATATTCGTCTGACTGCTAAGTCTCTGCTTTTTCTGTTACACTGGGTGTTTACCCAGCTCACCAGCTGGGAGAGTCTTTCGGTTGTTCCCTTGATACCTTCCCCTAGGATTTTTTTTTTCCTACTGAATCCACAGAAATTGGCTCAAAGGCTAAGTAACTTGTTGAAAGTGCCACTGTTAGAATGGCCCATATGGTGATAAACAATTCACCTGAGAAATTCTCCCCTCATTTCTTTGTACTAAATAAAAATCGACCCTTCCAAATGCAAGAGTTCCTTGCAGGAAGGGTGATGTGGGGGAGGAGGGGGCGAGTGAAGAGAAGAGGAGGAACAAGCATTTCCTCCTAAAGTCAAGGTGGGAGGATTTCCTGCAGGGTGCAGGGGTATTAGCTAAACACAGTTCTGTGAGGAGGGGGATGATGGCCTCCTGAGTAAGAAAGAAAAGGCTGGGATCTCAACTGTTTTGGTGATATGGGACCCAAAATTCACTAATTATTCAGAAAGAAGGGGGAGACTGGTTCTCAACTGGCTGGGTGGAAGGGGGAGGGGGCAATGGCCTCAATAGGGCCACACAAGTGAAGCCAGCCCTCAATACAGGATAATTTCACACTTTCCCGCAGGGGGTTAATGACTTTGTGTGTGGCTGTCCGGAGCCTGTAACTCCTGTCACTAAGCCTTCCGTTGCTATGCAAAGCTATTGAATCTTGAATAATTCCAAGCAAGGTAAAGCGCCCTGCCTCCTGACCCCTGTGTAAGGGACTGTGCTGCCTCTTGTCCTTGCTTTGGCTGAATATTCCACCTTCTTCTTGTAAATAGCTGCCACTCCCGAAGGCTGGTCGGCAATGGCTCACAGCAGGGCCACCGGATGGCCAGCTGTATTGCGATTTGCCACCATATTCACAGGCCTGTCTGTTCACAGACCCCCGCGGGGCTCCCTCGCCTTCTGTGCAAACTGAACACACTCGTCATCCCAGCCTGAGTCCTTCCACACCCCAGAAGCCAAAGAAACTGGGGAGTTCAATAGTATGAGTGCTATTCAAAGTAATAGCTCTTTCCAAAATGGGAAAACATAACAGTTACCAATTAACATTTTCAGAGATAACATAACATATTCCAGAGATCATAACATGGAATGATATTTTAATATTTGTTGACAAAAAATTGAATGAATTTGGGCATCACGTGACTAGACCATTGCGTGAAAAAGAAAGATTTGCTCAGTGCTGTAGAAGCAGACCTTGGAAGAACCTAAGTGGTTTCCAGCTTGCCATCCTCCAGTCATGACTTCTGAAGTCAATTTTACAGCCCCTCACTTCCCTCTAACGGTAATAATCCCGCACAGTGATTTACAGTTTCTCGATACTTTCACATAGGCCATTTCATTTGTTACTAAAAAAAACAAGTGATTCGAAGGATTCCTAACTTGTATTTACCTGAGACTATTTTCTATGGGAAAACACAGCTCAGGATTTGCTTAAGTCGATGATCAGAGACTATTCGTCAGCTTTCTCACGTTTCTCTAAACTCTGGGAAAATGACTTGTGTGCTGGTACTGTAAGAAAGAAAGTGCCTGCTCTGGGATTAGTTGGCCACATGTAAGTGCTGGCAAGAAGTGAGAAGATATTTTGCTTCAAACAGAGCTACATCTCTCAAGAGCTACAAATCCTTGTTTTATACAATCTGAGGCCCATCAGGGGTCTGAATAACACTCAAAAGCTGTTCTTGTTGAGAGCATCTCCATTTGCCAAAAGCCCAAACGTGTAGACAGCAGACAAACTGAACAGTGCCAGGCAGGATGCTGAGTGGAAAGAGTGAACTGTGAACCTGGGACAAATAACACATTACTTGAGTAGAAAAGCTGAGAGTTTTCAAGACATATGGTCCTTGCTGTCAGATCTTTATGACTTATCCACTGGGGCTTTGTCTGTTTATATGTGCAGTTTGCTCATTGTCTTTCCATTTATATTTGGTTTCTGTATAGGGGACTTAACGCCTATGTATTTATATAGTTGGCAAATCTCCCTCTGGTGTGTCTGTTTTTATTCTTCGACCTAAAATACTTCTAAAGACATTCCCATTTTAAGTCCCACACTAAAGTCAGTGGCTAAATGCAAGACTCTTTTTAGCAATCGTCTGTCTCGGATTTTCGATGGGGTTAACCCATTCCATGTTTTTAAATGGGACTCAGAAAAATAGGGTCTTTAAAGTGAGGGTGAGGGGGAGGAGATATAACCAGACACCTATTTCCAAAACAACACAGCAGGCTTTGCACATGTCCCCAGATGGCCCTGGTAATCTAAATTGCAGATAAGAAAATCACTCTGCGGATTATTAGAGAGGAAAGTTTTACCTTCAAGGTAAAGGAAAGATGATCTCTCAAAGCTTAGAAATACAACTAATAGATCCCATCAACAAACTCACCTCTCCAGAGGAACCTCAAAGGCAGTCATTTCCTGGTCTTAGACCCACTGCCATTTTAGCTGGAGGAATGTTCTGGAGAAAGAAAAAATGTTGAATATTAACATGAATAAGCAGATAGCCTGAGTTTAGACTGTTTGTCTGGCACCCAAAACATTCTCCTTTTTTTAACTTCTTATTTTGTATTGGGGTATAGCTGATCAGCAATGTTGTGATAGTTTCAGGTCAATAGCAAAGGGTCTCAGCCATGCATACACATGTATCCATTCTCCCCCAAACTTTCCACCCGTCCAGGCTGCCATATAACATTGAGCAGAGTTCCCCACAGCAGTCAAAGTGTTCAAAAAGTGAAAAAATAAAGAACACCAAGATGAGCTTGTGACTTTGTCATTTAACCCAGAGTCTAGTTGACCATCTTTGTCCTATTACAAATTATTAAGACTTCAAACACTGGAAAAGACCCTGATGCCGGGAAAGATTGAGACCAAGAGGAGAAGAGGGGGACAGAGGATGAAATGGTTGGATAGCATCACCGATTCAATGGACATAAGTTTGAGCAAGCTCTGGGAGATTGTGAAAGACAGAGAAGCCTGGCATGCTGCAGTCCATATGGTCACAAAGTTCCATAAGTCCCATGGGACTTTGCAACTGAACAACAACAACAACAACAAACAATGGAAATGATTTTGATGTCAGAGGAGCTCAAGCTAGTCGGCCTCTCATAATGCAACTATATCCTGCATTTTTAGTGAAAACTTCAGGGTTTCATATTGAATCACAACTTCACCCAATTGACTTTTCTGCTTAAGCAAGATTTTTCCAGTTAAAATATATAAGCTTGGGATGTCAGTTACTCAAAGTTGTGTACATCCTATCCCTTTCCATTGTAGAATCTAACTGTCATGCTAACAATATCTAACTAGACAGACAGGGTCTGTGCTTGAGTGCTGCACATTCATTTACAGCATCACTAGGGAATCATGAATCTTGTCTGCACAGAACAGCAAAGGTATCCCTGTAATCTGGCCTTCAGCCTTTTACTACCTCCGTCTCTTGGGGTCTTCAGGAAATCACTGTGTTGAGTTTGCATTCCTGGACAACAGAACTGACATTGTTCCTTGGCTGCCAGAACGGGTTTGGGGTGTTGCTTCAGAACCTGTACCCTGTGTCTACAGCTGCTCTCTTTTTCTGACAATCACTTCCACATGCCCCTTCGGAGAGCTGAGAGGAAGAGGCCTTGAGTGTGGTTTGGCCACACACATTGAGCAGGACCCTCTCTCACGCTCAAGTGGCATTTAAAAATGTTTTATGGTATTTACTTAAAAGCTAACTTTTCACAAAAGCCTTCAGTCTAGGCAATCCCTAATGCTCTTCTTATTGAAAGAGTGGTTATCTTGTAGCCAGAGAACTTAACAGCTTGTTCCAGAGAACTCAGTAAGAGAATCTACCCCTTAAGAGAGAAACCCAAAGGTCCAAGGTGTGTTTTTAGCAAAGCCACTGTCAACAACAGTTCCAGTGGACCTGCGGAGGGAATTTGGCTTAAAGCTAGAACAGAGACTCACCAGAGGAGCTACTGGTCACTGGCTTTTTCAGGGATAACTAATAAGGTCCCCAGAGAGCTAAAAATGTTGGTACACAGTAGGTTTCAAAACAGCATTCACAGTAACTGAGCACATTTGTCACAAACACCTCGGCCTCTGCTCTACTATCTTCAGGAGCACCTTCCAAGGCAAGTGTAACACACTCCTCTCCACTTTGCAGACCGTCTGATCTGCTGTGAAGCAAAGCAGATGCAAATGTGAAAGGCTTAGCAAGTAAGTGGGTCACTATCCTTGCGCGCAGGTAAGTGAACTTCTAAATCAGACATATCTTGTTTTTTTTCCTCCCCTCTCTCTTTAATGGACATCTCTAGGTGAATTCTAGATAGGTAGGTATATGATGTTGGTTCACACGGATGCATCCTATTTTAAGCAAAGGTAGTATATAAAAATACATGTATATGTGAAAAATGGTGTGAATTCATTTGCATATGGATTTTGACTGCTTTACCATGTCATTTAAAGCAGAACTCTGGAAGATGAAAGTTTTCTCACTGTATTTAAACTGTGTTGTGTTAGCCAAAATTGCCAAAATTTCTCGAAATCACTGTTATGTCCTAAGCTAATAAAAATACTTTTATTATTCCTAAGAAATGAAGCTAAGCAAATGCCTTGAGCACAGAACAATACTTATTGTTAGGAATTAATATCAGTCATACGTTTCTGGACCCTGCCATAAGCAGACCCTGTGCTGGGCACCATGCGGGAGAGGTAGAAAGGGTAATTCATTGTCATTGTGCAGGTGGAGCCCTTGGTCATCTGAGGAGGCACAAGGACAGATAGGAGGTAATACTGAAGATACCAAGTTTCCATGATTTTTCCCAAGATCCTGAAGTAAGTCAGTTACAGCCTGGCTCTAAATCAAAGTTACTTTACCACCATGCCTCTCAAACACTTCTTGAATTTTGCCATTGGTCATCTCTGCTCCGGTCTTTGATCAATCTGTTACAAGAATATTGCCCCAGAATCAGACCCTCACCCCTCTCTTGATTGGAAGCCAATTGGTCTTATCTAAGTTTCAAGAGGAAGTTGTCAGGAGAAAAAAGGACTGGTTAGAGTCAACTAGACCCAAGATGGCAGAAGACTTGACTTCCAGTAGAACTTGAGCCTCATTAAATGCTCATTAAAATATATTAGCATGCTAAATGACACACCCACCAACACCAAGATGCTTGCCAGTTGCCATGACAACCAGAAAAGCCCATAAGGACCTTTTTAGTCCAAAGGACTAAATTGCATCAATTCTGGGTCAAACAACATGCCTATTCTTGGATAATATGTGAGTAATCATTTCACTCTTTCCAATTGCCTCCCTTAACCTGGGCTCTCCTGTGTATATATGCATGTTGTCTCCTCCAGAATTGGGCTTAAAAGCTGATTTTCAATCTAGGTTCCCACTTCTCCATTCTTAGGACATTGAATAAAGCTTGTACTGTTCCAGTCTCCACATCAGTTTCATTGTTGCAAGAAACCAATCAGAAAAAGAACCTCCCTGGTTCAATGGTCCAATGAACCATTGAACCATTGGTCCACTGGTCCAATGGACCAATCTGGTAACAAAACTTTGGCCATAGAAACTTTTAGACCTGTGTTCTAAACATAAGGAAAAGTGAAAGAGAAGAGGTCTAAATATCTAGTAAGAGGTGAAGTGAGGTCATTGGTGAACAGGAAACAATCTGCCAGGCCTATTTTAAATGAATGTGGAACTTTTAAATAATGATATATCTTTAATGTATATGCATGTCACTTCTTCACAAATAAGAACTATTTGAATTTGGACTGGTTTTTAGGTCAATTTGTGTGTGTGCATAGAGCTTTGCTTGATATATTATTTTCCTAGGATCCCCTGGACATCTAAATAGAGGAAAACATAATTTTCCACCACCAAGTCAAAGCCTTAAATAAGAGCATTAGGTGAGCAATGCTCCTGAGAGAGCTACAAAGGAGATACCAGTGAGATACCAGGTCTCATATTTTTCACATTCCTCATGAGACCCCAGCTCAATTCCTGGGTTGGGAAGATCTGCTGGAGAAGGAACAGGCTACCCACTCCAGTATTCTTGGGCTTCCCTGGTAGCCCAGCTGGTAAAGAATTGTCTGCAATGCAAGAGACCTGGGTTTGATTTCTGAGTTGGGAAGATCCCCGAGGAAAGGGAATGGCTACCCAATGCAGTATTCTTGCCTGGAGAATCCATGAACAGAGGAGTCTGGTGGGCTGCAGTCCATGGGGTAACAAAGCATCATCACAACTGAGTGACTAACACTTTCACTTTTCTGTCTACCATGTCAAATGTCATTCAGTCTGACATACATGATTGGATTAAGTTACCATGATGATCTCTAATGAGATGCTGAATTTCCTCCCAAAGAATCAGTCACTAAAGTACATTTTTTCCTGATGAATTAATAAAATATAGGACTCCTTATACAAATATAAACAAATAGGTCCCAAGTGTGTCAATGCCCTAACCACTGTGAACAAAAAAAACGCTGAGGCTTGAAGATGATACGGTAATGAGCACGGATACAGACAACTTCACAAGCCTTTTCTTACAGAATAAGTGTGTGCTGTGCTGCAAGCAAGGCAAACAGAGCACAGCCAGACTCCTGCCAAGAGGGGCTTTCCAATTCAACCCAGAAGAGGAGTCTCTCAGCTTCCCCAGTTATGTTCTTTAGGCTACAAAAGGCATCTGCTAACATTGCTGTCTGGTTAATGTTGGCTGACTTCTTTAAAGATTGCAATTACAAAAGGATATTTTTAGAGAGTCAAATATACAAAGATGCATGTGTTTAACTGGAAAATACCTGCTCTGAATATACTCCTCTCTAACTGCAAAAGAGTTGTATATGTAAGCCCCTATAAAGCCAATATAAAATTACAGCCTTAAATATTTATCAGTCTCTGTGATTCTGGGGCAGAATTAGACCCTACTTGTCCCAAAGTGCTCTGAAAAGAGATAATCTGGATATTGAGAGAGCAATGATCGTGCAAGTGAAAATCCAGCAGCCAGAAGGTGGCCATTGTTGAGATGCACAATCTTGGACCCTAGAGACAGTTTCTACCATGAAGGATCAATGCCAGGACATCAGAATGCTTCCAAGCCATGCAGAGCTCCACCTGGACCCCAAAGGCTGTTGACAGAAGTGTCTGCTCAGGTACTGCTTCTCATTTTACCCTTCTGATACAGGAGAAGAAGTACTAGCTAAATTTTGTAGCAAATCCAGAGGAGCTCCCCCAAATCTCCCAAAGGTTTGATTTCATCCCATTCTTTGGAGAGTCTTATTTCCCAAATGGACAGAATTCTCAGTCCTCCAGGGTACCTCCTGTAGCATCAAGTGATAGCAACACTGAATGTGAAATCAATGCCCAGAACTCAAAGTTCTTTGCATCAGAGGTGAGTAATACCAGCTGAGTCATTCTGGCTTTCCAGCGCTCTCTCCAGAAAGCACCTCATAATGGGTCATCGCAGAGCTCACTGCTTACTGTAATATTGATGAGTCGTGTCTCAAGTGTGCCATGACAACATTTCTCGGGATACCTTAACCTTTATTAATATGATCATTTGTCCAATTTAAAAGTGCATTTCCTTTTTCTATTATTTTTAGAGTGGGAGGTATTGTTCTCTCATTCTTGCTTTTTTTTTTTTAAGAAGTTGAAACACAAGGTCAAACAAATTCTCAAAAATTCACATAGCCTGTGAACTTTCAGTCTGTACTTCCTGTTCATTAAGTCATCCCACCTCAACTTAAAATTTGCTTGGTTGAATCCAATTTAAGGAAGAAAAAAAAAAAAAAGCAACCCTTCCCCAGAGGCAGGGGATATGCATACAGACTCTGAGTCATTCCATCAACAGCTCTGTACTGACCACAAGATGTGTGCAAGGCGCATTGTAAACAAGAAAGAGAGAAAGGATCCTTGTGGGCATAGAGTCCATAGCCTTGGATGGTGGTGAGAGATAGGGAGAAAGAGACTGATACATAATATGAACACAGACACAAGAGAGAAAGAAAATGGGAAAGAAGCCCAGATAATGGAAAATGCAATGCCTGGCATACTACCGTTGTGTCATACAATCAAGGATGACTAAGGGTTGTCCTCAGAGAAGATTCCTCATAAACTGAGCCCTGAAGGAAAGAAGGGTCAGAAAAGCCAGGGTCAGAATCTGGAGGAAGAGAAATCCAAGCAGAGAGAACAATGAAGGCAAGGGAAAGACAGAGCTTCAGCCTCATCTCCAACTCTGTCTGGTGTGTGACATGTTCCTGCCCACATCGCAGCCCTTTGTGAAGGTCATTCTTTAAAAGGGTCACATTAGCTAACTCATAGGAATTTATAGGATTATTTATTAAACAGCACATGGTAATTACTCGTTAAAAAAGATTTGATTTTCTATCTTGACAAACCCTTTGAGATTTAAAGGCCTGATTTAAAACTCTGATTTTAAAATCAGATTTTATGCTCGTATTGATTTATTTATTTGAGCAGGGGGGTTGCCAAAAGAACATCAGGAAACTTAAAATCACAGAAGAGCCAGATTTTGAGTTCCTGGAAAGCTTACGATTCGAGGCTAAATTTATTTATAGGAGAAAATTAATAAGCTGTCAATCATTTGCAGCAGGGCTGACTTGTCCATCAGGCACAGTGCTTAGGGTTCACAGTACTACTGTGGGGGCAGGGGTGGGGCTTCAACAAAAGTGTTCTCATTCCTTTAAAATTAGAAGAAAAATGAAACTTAAAATCAAAGAATTTTAAGATGCATATATTTACCTTTGAAAGTGAAAGTGTTAGTAGCTCAGCTGTGTCTGACTCTTGGTGACCCCATGGACTCTAGCCCAACAGGCTCCTCTGTCCATGGGATTCACCAGGCAAGAATACTGGAATAGTTGCCATTTCCTCCTCCAGGGGATCTTCCCAACCCAGGGACTGAACCCAGGTCTCCTGCATTGACAGGCAGATTCTTTAACATCTAGGCCACCAAGGAAGCCCCATGTTTGCCTTTATTCCAAAGCAATTATAAAATATAATTTTTAACACTGGCTTTACAGGGAGGGGCCCACAAAAACAAAATCTCAAGGACCCAGGAAAGTCAGAATGTGGCTGCTGGGGGCAGCTCCCTGTCTAGTAGAAAACAGCTGGAGGGAGGCCATCTGGTTGAAAGTGGAGATAGTTCTGCACCTCAGCTCGCACAGAAAGTCCTTCGTGGCCACTTAAGAGTATTGGTTTACGGAAGTTGCTCTAGAGCATGATGGTCGATGAGTGAGGGAGAAAGCTGAATCCAAACTGGAAATAGTCTCAGAGATACAGTGAGGTCCCAGCTCAACAATCTGGCACATCTAAGTCACATTCTATTCTGGTCCCCATTTTATCCCCCTACCCAGACCCTCTGCAGCTTCCAGCTCTTCCTTCACCTGCTCTGCAGCCCACCCTTCCTCCTTGCACCCTCTTATCTTACTTTCCCTGCTTCTCCCCTGCCCTGCTTTACCCAGTCCCAGTCCTCAATTCCTTCATTGTTTCAAGCTCAGAGATTTTGTAGCAAATCTTCTCGAGTCAGGGTGAGCACCGTGAGTCAGCCCAGATGCACTGAAAGTACTCAGAGCATGTGGGGCCACTGACTTATTCTCCAGGTCTGCAGGAGGGCCTGAAGGCCCAGTTCCCTGGCAGACTAGATGCTAAGGCATGCAGGTTTGGAGTTTCTGGATGGTATTTCAACCGAGATGATGTGGTCTTGGTCATCAAAATTCACAGATTGTTGAGATTATTAAGAAGAAGACATATGGTCACCATCCCAATGAAGAGCTCTTGGCTTGATGTTTGGTTTTGCCTTGGTTTCCCCCCAAATCTGAACTCTTTGGGTATAGAGTTCAGCTAAAATAAAACAAAATTTTGAAAGCTGGGAAAACCCTCCTGAGAGAGACACACACACACACACACACACACACACANAAGCTAAAGGCAAAGGAGAAAAGGAAAGATATACCCGTTTGAATGCAGAGTTCCAAAGAATAGCAAGGAGAGATAAGAAAGCCTTCCTCAGTGATCAATGCAAAGAAATAGAGGAAAACAATAGAATGGGAAAGACTAGAGTTCTCTTCAAGAAAATTAGATACCAAGGGAACATTTCATGCAAAGATGGGCACAATAAAGGACAGAAATTGTATGAACCTAGCAGAAGCAGAAGATATTAACAAGAGGTGGCAAGAATACACAGAAGAACTATACCAAAAAGATCTTCATGACCCAGATAACCACAGTGATGTGATTACTCACATAGAGCCAGACATCCTGGAATGTGAAGTCAAGTGGGTCTTAGGAAGCATCACTACAAACAAAGCTAGTGGAGGTGATGGAATTCCAGTTGAGCTATTTCAAATTCTTAAAGATGATGCTGTTAAAGTGCTGCACTCAATATGCCAACAAATTGGGAAAACTCAACAGTGGCCAAAGAACTGGAAAAGGTAAGTTATCATTCTAATCCCAAAGAATGGCAATGCCAAAGAATGTTCAAACTACCACACCATTGTACTCATCTCACACTCTAGCAAAGTAATGCTCAACATTCTCCAAGCCAGGCTTCAACAGTACATGAACCATGAAATTTCAACTCCAGCTTGAACATCTGGTTTTAGGAAAAGCAGAGGAACCAGAGATCAAATTGACATCTGTTGGATCATCAAAAAAGCAAGAGAGTTCCAGAAAAACATCTATTTCTGCTTTTATTGACTATAGCAAAGCCTTTGACTGTGTAGAGCATAACAAACTGTGGGAAATTATACTCCATAGAAAGTTATATTCTCTCTTGAGCCCACTAGCAACTAGACAGCACTTGGCAAAGCCATCACCAACCTCCATACTGGCAAACCCAGTGATCACTTCTCAGGTCTTGGCTGTCAATACTTGATAGCTTTCATCCCTCACTCCTTTTTGCTGAATCAGCATTTTTTCCCTTAACCTCTAATGTTGGTGCACCCAGAACTCTGTTCTTAAACATCCTCTCAAACTGAACTTATTCCCAGTGATCCCAGGAAGTCTCCTGTCTTTAATGCCCTTCCTCTGAGCTCCAAACTTTATTTGCTCAGCTGCCTCACCTGTTGTGATTAGATTTCCACCAAGTGATGCAGAACCACAGCAACTCCTCTTTAATCCAGTGACCCACACACGTGCCCTCTCCCAGAAGGTGTGGATTTCAGTCCTTGGTGCTCCCCGTTGACTCTACGAGTAGTAACTGCCCCTTATGTTGTTTAGTTGCTAAGTCATGTCAAACTCTTTTGCAACCCCTTGAATAGTAGCCTACCAGACTCCTCTGTCCATGGAATTTCCCAGGGAAGAATACTGGAATGGGTTGACATTTCCTTCTTGAGGGGATCTTTCCAACCAGGGATCAAACCCACGTCTCCTGTATTAGCAGGCAGATTCCTTACCACTGAGCTACCAGGGAAGCCTTGTCTCTGCTAGTCCTCCACTATTTGGTTATTTTTGCTTCCTATTAGCCAGTCCCTGAGTCCTTACTCCAGTTCCTTGAATTTATTCTTTATACTAAAGTTTCCTATTTCAGATAACTGTGTGGTTTTTCTCTCCTAATTAGATCTAGTAGTACAACCATAGATTTATCTTTTTATATTAATATATTTACTGAATATTGAATCATTGGGATCATAGATTATCCTTGTGTGCTAATGATTAATGTTCTCCCAGAGTTGCTTTCTAATCTTTGCTAAATCGCTTCAGTCGTGTCCAACTCTGTGCAACCCCATAGACAGCAGCCCACCAGGCTCCCCTGCCCCTGGGATTCTCCAGGCAAGAACACTGGAGTGGGTTGCCATTTCCTTCTCCAATGCATGAAAGTGAAAAGTGAAAGTCAAGTCGCTCAGTCGTGTCCGACTCTTAGCGACCACATGGACTGCAGCCTACCAGGCTCCTCCATCCATGGATTTTTCAGGCAATATAATAGGTCAAATCTGAACAATTTTGAGCATGTTGTTTTCATTGGTTTAATCATATTGTTATATTTTTTACATATATAAGAAATGAAATGTATTTTGGCGTAATTTGAGGTTCAGTTTTCTCTCTACATTTCCTAGAATCTCTTTGCCTCTTTATGGAAAAAAAGAAATCTGCAGCTGCCATACACAGAGACACACACACACACACACATACACACGGAAGGCACATGTGCTTAATTCAAGGAACAATTGATTCACCTAAGTTTATTCTTAGCTATTATATCCTTAGCTATTTATAATCACATGTTAACTAATTTCCTCTTAGAAAGCCTTAGACTTTTCTTCACAATATCACTGTGCATTTTTGTTGTTTGTCCCAAATCTCTGTAGCTTTTAATTGTGTAGATGTATGGATTACATTGTTTTACTTTATAGCCGCATAGATAAAAAGGAGCTTTTTTTCCCCACAGTAATACACAGTACAGTAATGTATCTGTTTTCATTTCTCCCTTTAGATGTTCCTCTAAACACAATGCAATAAATCAACTCTTTGGAAAATTCCTCGACGAATATTACTAAATATGTCCAAAAAATGTCATCAATAATAGTGATGGTGATACAAAGATTCTTTGTCATGTTCCTGACTCTCTGGGGAATGATACTGATATTTCACCATCAAACCTGATATTGGGCTTTAGGTTGAGATATACTAGGCACATATGTTAGGAATACTATTTGTCTTATTTTAGTAAGCACTCTTTAAATGTAAAATAAGTGCTAATTATGCCTTTTTAGCAAATTTTGAATTTAAAATACTTTTTTGGGATGGGGGATTTGTTGTTAGCTCTGTCAGGTAGGAGGAAATTTACCCTACCCCTCTTGAGTTCTTTCAACTGGTCTAATGATTAAATTGACACGAGACAGATTAACAGGAGAGAAAAAAATCTAATTCTCAGTGGATTCTCATAGCAATGGGACCCCACAGTGATCAGAACAGGTTGTTTATATCATTTTTAAACAGAGAAACAATTATTTGTGAAGATGTAACAAAACAGAGGGGCTTGTGCTTGGGGTAGCTGACTAATGAAGAAGTAACAAAATTTGTTTATATAGTTTCCTTAGTCTTGAATTCCCTAAGTCTGGTGATATATTCTACCCTCCTGGTACAGGGTACCTTCACATGGAAGATTTATTTTCCACTTTTAGAGGGAAAGCAGAAGATGAGAGTAAGTTTTTTAATTATTTTTTTCCCCACTGGTGGTTTCTCAGGTCACTTTAATTCAAAATAATCCACATGCTGTTTTCCATTGTGGTTATACCAGTTTACATTGCTTCCAACTGTATACTAAGGCTCCCTTTTCTGCTCATTCTTGCCAGCATTTGATATTTGTGTGGTCTTTTTGATGACAGCCATTCTGACAGGTATGAGATGATATCTCATTGTCGTTTTGATTTGTGTTTCCCTAATGCTTAGCACAGAGAAGGCAATGGCACCCCACTCCAGCACTCTTGCCTGGAAAATCCCATGGACAGAGGAGCCTGGTAGGCTGCAGTCCACTGGGTCACTAACAGTTGGGAATGACTGAGCGACTTCACTTTCACTTTTCACTTTCATGCATGGGAGAAGGAAATGGCAACCCACTCCAGTATTCTTGCCTGGGACAGAGGCGCCTAATGGGCTGCCGTCTATGGGGTCACACAGAGTCGGACACGACTGAAGCGACTTAGCAGCAGCAGCAATGCTTAGCAATGTCTTTTAATGCAAAAAAGAAACAGACTCACAGATGAGGCAGAGAACAAACTAGTGGTTACCAGTGGAAGGGGGGAGGTGGGGAAGTGCTTCAGGGGGTTAAGAGGCATAGAGGTGTTTCTCTGTTGTTGATATTTTTGGTGAATAGCTTTGGGAGGCTCTACTCAAATCAAAGATGCTTTTTAGGGTACTGTGAATTTGTAAAAGAAAGTGTATCTTCTTATTGGCAATCTATTGCTAGGAATCAGTAAGTAGCTCCATCGATTCTCTTTTTTCTACTTTGTGACAAAAAGAAACTCCTTTATCTATGATAACCTAATCTCCAAAGTGACACACTCTAACTTCTGCTGTATTGTGTGTTCTGCATCCCATAGATTCAGTTCAGTTCAGTCGCTCAGTCATGTCTGACTCTTTGCGACCCCATGAATCGCAGCACGCCAGGCCTCCCTGTCCATCACCAACTCCCAGAGTTCACGCAAACTCATGTCCCTCGAGTCGGTGATGCCATCCAGCCATCTCATCCTCTGTCGTCCCCTTTTCCTCCTGCCCCTAATCCCTCCAAGCATCAGTCTTTTCCAGTGAGTCAACTCTTTGCATCAGGTGGCCAAAGTACTGGAGTTTCAGCTTTAGCAACAGTCCTTCCAATGAACACCCAGGACTGATCTCCTTTAGAATGGACTGGTTGGATCTCCTTGCAGTTCAAGGGACTCTCAAGAGTCTTCTCCAACACCACAGTTGAAAAGCATCAATTCTTTGGCATTCAGCTTTCTTCACAGTCCAATTCTCACATCCATACATGACCACTGGAAAAACCATAGCCTGACTAGATGGATCTTTGTTGGCAAAGTAATGTCTCTGCTTTTCAATATGCTGTCTNGATCTCCTTGCAGTTCAAGGGACTCTCAAGAGTCTTCTCCAACACCACAGTTCAAAAGCATTGATTCTTCTTTATGTCCAACCTTCACATCATAGCTTTGACTAGACGGACCTTTTAATAAGAATTTTCTCTAAACCTCTTTCTAACATTCTCAGGTTAGATCTGTCAAGAAGTCCCTTTACCCCTGGGAATTCAAACATTATTTACAAATGTCCACCCACAAGAATTGTGCAATAGCTTACAGGCAAATTAACTGGCAGAAAACAAAATCCTGGTACTTGTAGGCAAAGAAAATGCTGACTAAAATGTCTGACTACAGTCATCTGCTCTTTCTAGCTAATATTTTACCATTAAGATAATAACTGTTTGGTGGCGAACATGCATACACAGCACCAATTTTCTTCTCTACTTGACAGGTATTGCTTTCCTAAGAGAAAATAGCCCTTCAAGAAAATGTTCTAGCTGGGACTTGAAACCTACAGGTAGATATGAAAAACCTACAAAGTAAGAGTCAGAACATATGGAAAGATAGAAGTCATCTACTCCAGTATCTTAGCCTTACATAGAATCTGACAAATTGCACTTGATTCCTTCTACAGATGAGAACCTCACTGCCTCATGAGGTTCTTGGTTTAAATGTGCAATGAACTCTACTGGATAGAAAGGATTTTTTCTGGATAGAAAGGAACTGGCCTCCTTCTGCTTACTGTTTTCAGGAGCTAGACAGAACACAAATGTTCCTTCCCTTCCTCTCCCCTGGAGCCAGGTGGACCACTTAAAGGAACCAAAAATAGGAGATTTCATAGGGTATTCTGGATACTATAAAGATCTTGCCAACCTATGTCCGTCCTTTAGCAAAGATACTCTGCAGCTTAGAAGCCAGATATGCTAGCCTAGTGCGGCTTGCAAATTTTAAGAAAACTAAGAAATAAGGATCACCATGTAAAATTCTCCTTGAAAAGAAAACAACAATAGTAACCACCTCTGTGGGTCCAACAAAATATCTCTTTGTAACATATTTACCCAGGCACCGGAAGATAATTCTTGAGGTTTTCACCAAAGTCCCATTTTTTCTCAGGGCTCATCCTGAAATTCTTTTACTGATGCTTGCAGGCCACATTCTCCTGGGTCCCAGCTTAGAGGCAGTGTCCCAGGCTCTGGTCTTGGACAAGCCTGGTATGAAATCCTCGCTCAAGCTTATCTTGCCCCCTGTATGACCTGGGGCAAGTTTTTGAATGCTCTGAGCCCAGTTTTTTTCTTCTGTGAAAGACGGAGAGCAAAGCTCTTAAAACTTTATGAGAATCAAAAAGGGGAGACATGGGATGCGTGTACAATACCCCGTAGAGAGCCTAGCCTAGAGTCAGTCCTCATAAGGAGTAGCTTGAAAATTCCTTGTCATGCTTCTCTGAAACACTCTTGTTTGTGCAAGCTCATTTTGAAAATGTATTATCCAAAGGAAAAACTGTTCCTGATGCGTTCTGAGCAACGGAGTCTGATGGGCCAGTTACTTAATTACATTACAATCCTGGCCTTCCATTAAAGCTGTGTGGGACCGTTGTTTTAATAACCATGACATGCTGTTGACTCAGCTTGTGACCACAGAACTAGGGGCTCCAACCAAACCATCTGAAATTAAACAGTTGTGGTGACAACTGACCTCCCAAGTTTATTAGCAGTGTGGGTTTGAAGTCAGAGATCATGTGTTTTTGAATCTTGGCTCAGTTTCCCTTTCTGTAAAATAAGGATAATAATAGAACCTACCTCATAGGGTTATTACGCAGACAAAATGAGATAATGGACATAAAGCCTTTACAGAGTGCCTGGAACATGAGCACTCAAGGTGCATTAGCGATGATGATGATATTTATGACATCAAAATATCACAATGGGCAGATGACTCTCTGAGCCGAGAAATGTTTGTTCAACAAGATATAAATAATGTAATAGAACTATTAGTCAGTCTCTATTTGGCACATTTCTTGGGTCACTCTGTCAAAACACAGACAAGACTATAAGAACATGTCCTCATGAGCTTGTTCTCAGTTAGGGTGCAAATGACTTAATGGACTCCTTTACCAGAAAGTTAGCCCCAGCATAAGACCCCATGCCTGTCTTCTCAATGGCTTAGATATAAAAATAATACCATCTATAGCTCTCAGACTCCTGCCTGTCCCACTATTCTGTGTGTGTGTGTGTGTGTGTGTGTGTGTGTATGTGTGTGTGTGTGTGTGTCTGTTGGGGTGGAAGGAAGGTGGCAGGTGGAGCAGAAGTTGGAAATGATCTTCACTCCCCAGATCACAACACCCTGAAAATATCTGATCCAGGTATGGCACTAGGAGCTACAGGTACAAAATAAGACTTTTTTTCTGCATATAGGAATACATAGGATGAAGCTGCTATTCCCCAGAAATGTCTCGCCTTCTCCCATTTCATCCCTACTTCCTCTGCTTTTAGAGGTATGTTTGGAGCTTCTGCTATTCTAAGAACTACTATTATCTCCATCTTTATACTTAGAAAAGCACCATGTGCTTCTAAAACAAGTGAAACAAGCCAAAAAAGCACAAAGAAAATGAAATGGCTAATTCCCCCCACCAAGCCCCTTCTTCATTGATAGAATGAGAGTGACCCCTAGTATGAGTTCACCCGACCTGTTTCTCCACTCTGAGACCAACTCTTATCACAGATGCAGACAGAGGGCAGGCTCTGTTTCCTTTTGGTTGTTGTTGATGCCATCTGACAAAACTTGAATTAGAATATACATATCATTTACATTGCTTTTCCCTTTTAACAATACCTCATGGCCAAACTTCCAAAACTGACTGGAATTTTAAACAGGTGCATAATATTCCATTTTAAACATGCATCATAATTTATCTGGCCGTTGATGGACACTTATGCTGTTATCTTGATTTTGCTGCTAAAAAAGAGTGCCACCACTTATATGTATATGTATGTGTGTGTCCCCTTATATACAGATACTTTTATTTCTGACACTAGATTTCTGCAGGGACTACTGGGTCAAAAGAATATGTTACTGAATTTTATTGTTTTGTCAGAGTATATAGTTGGACCCTCCCTGACTTGAGGCTGTTTTTCCCCAAGACCCTGCCTCCCTGAATATCCCCACAGCTCCATGCACAGTGACCCACAAGAGGTTCTGCTTAAGGCCTATGCCAAGGCTGGAAGCCTCAGGGCATTCAGGGCCCTGTGCCACAGATACCTATTATCCTGGTTGGGTAAGAAATTCCTCTTGATCAGGCATCCGGACCTCAGCCCCACTACTGAAAGGACAAGGATGTGTATGTGGCAATATGGCACTGAAACTCCCCTCATATAGGGTATGAAGGAAAGATAACCCTCCTACTGTGTTGTTGGAGGGTGCAGCCACTATGGAAAATAGCTCTAGAGGCTTCTCAAGAAACTAAAAACAGAGCTACCATGTGATCCAACAATCGCACTCCTAGGCATATAAAAAGAAAATCATGGTTTGAAAGGATATATGCCCCTGAGTGTTCACTGTAGTGATGTTTATAAGAGCCAAGACATGGAGGCAACCTATTTGTCCAAGAACAGATGAATGGATAAAGAAGGTGGTGCGTGCACACACACACACACACACACACACACACACACACACACAATGGAATATTACTCAGCCATTAAAAAGAACAAAATAATGCCATTTGCACCAACAGGGATGGACCTAGAGATAATCACACTAAGTGAAGTAAGTCAAAGACAAATACTGTGATGTCCCTTACACATGGAATCTAAAAATATGATACGAATGAACTTATTTATAAAACAGAAATACAGATACAGAAAACAAATTACGGTTACCAAAGGTGGAGAGGGATAAATTGGGAATTTTGGATTAACAGATACCCACTCCTATATATAAAATAAACAACAATATCCTACTGTGTAGTACAGGAAACTATTTTCAACATCTTTTAATAACCTATAATGGAAAGGAACCTGAAAAAATTTGTGTATATATGTGTATATGCATGTATACACACATATATAACTGAATCACTTTGCTATATAACTGAAGCACGGTACATCAATCATACTTCAAATAAATAAATGGTAAACAGACATCAAAAGCAGTGCTATAAATGCTGTACAGTACTAAAAAAAAATAGAAACTCCCCTCATTTTCCACTGTAGTTACTTGGAGTTGAAATAACATCATGATAATACAAATACCGAAGGACATTTACATTGAAGTGAAGGATTTGTGGGCCAGTGTAGAAATCTACCCACTATTTGTACCATGGCTTTGATAGGAAAGTGCACTTTAAATGCCAAACAGTGGATGAACTTTCAAAACTGCTGGCATCTGAGCTGGGAACTTCTCCTGGCATTTTAAAGAGGGTATTTAGAAACAGGAGAGTTTAGCTTGTGGTATGAAGCTAATGGTAGACTTTAAGGCACAGTTACAGATATGGTCAGCTGATCACTCTGACTATGGAAACTGCCTGCATTCATTCATAATGCTTCCTTGGGGCCAGGGGGACAATGGAACGGAGAACCCCTACAGAGAGGCAGCCCACAGTGTGACTCCCAGACCCAGGAAGGAACGAGGAATCTGAATGCCTCCCTCTAGCCCCAGGTATCAGGAGGACTCTGTACAGATCTGGGGGAAAGGGCAGGGAATCACACATTTCAGGGGAGCTTCAAGTACAAAAGAAAATTTCTATTATTGGCACACAATTCCCTGAATGCAGTCATGGAAAGACCTAATCTTGGAGTAAGCCTCAACAGAGCCTGACTTTTGACAAACGGTTAAGCTCTCTCAGTTTAAGTTGCCTTAGTCAGAAAAGGGCAATAGTACCAGTAGCCATCTCATAGGCATAATGTGAAAATTAAAGGAAATAATGCACAGAAAATGTTTATCAGATATGGTACATACTAAGCGAACAGTAAATGTAGAGACACTGCTCTGACCACTCCAACACTACACCTATTCTTGCTGCTCCTCTTCCTCCTCCAGAAGCCCCCTAGAATTCTCTGGCACAAGTTTATTCCCAATCCATCCCAGCAGGCTTATCACACAATTGCTGTCTCTCAATGATTGAGAGCGCTAGGTGCTAAGGGTTAGCAGCCATCAGGAAGACAGCAGCAATGATGACAAAGAGCAGGCAAGCATTTTCCCAATGACTTAAATCTGGGGGTAATTATGCCTCCTGAAAAGTATTGAGGAAAATAAAGACCATGAAAGAATTATGGCTGGGGTGAGAGGAATGAGGCCATAAGGAGCAGAGTCGTGGTGAAACTGGTTCTTAAGAGGGGGGTAATAACCTATGTGGGAAAATAATCTGAAAAAGAATAGATATATATGTATGTGTATAACTCAATCACTTATACCCCTGAAACTAACACAGCATTGTAAATCAACTATATCCCCAATGTAAAATAGAAATGAGATTAATGAAAGAGTGGGGCTGTTCAAAACTGATTGGAGGACTTGGATTCTGGAAACCTGCATGGGGTCCTTTGACAGCTCATCCTGCTCCTCTGGAATGCTTTTTAATTCACACGAAAGAAAGAGCTGAACCTGTGACCTTAAGGTCTCCTCTTTCTTAACCATCTTCAGTTCCTCTCCAACAAAGCCATTTGGAGTCTGACTTTACAACACTCACTGGTCTCTGCTGTCTAAGTTCTGATGAAAATGAGGCAAAGCACTTCCTGCTCTCCTTCAACCAGCTCTCTACCACTTACCAGCAGGTGCTGCAAGCTGGCAGAAAGTGGGGAGAAGAGAGCCGTCTTGTCTCGATGCTAAGTTCATTTTCCCTTTTGATTACTGTATGCTGGGTTCAGTCATTTCTGGAAAGACAATGACTCCCATGGCCGTCATGCTAGTAACCAGGATAGAAATGGGACAACATTTTCTTTTGTCTTCCTGCCAAGTTTCCAGCTCCAGAGACATGGCTTTTAGGATTTCCCGTGAAAGCCCAAAGTGGCAATATAAATAAACCCACCGTGATAATTATCCACCCCCTCCTCTCCATCTTTCCAGTGGAAACTCTTATCTTTCTTCTCAGTAGTTATTCTTCATGAAGCTCACTCAGATTTATTACTTATGTGGGGCAATACATCATGTAGGCTAAATACCACCTTCCTCCACTGGGCAGGCCTGTGCTTCAGGTGGCTGTCATTTCTATAGGGGATGCATAATTCAATTTGGGCTCCAGCAAGAAGGAGCTGGTTAAGCTAATCGGTTATTTTCTTCAGGGTGATATATTTAATTGAAAAAAAGCAATTTACAATGAACTTTATTTGTTTACTATATCGTATGCTCTTGGGCTTCTTAAAGGATGCAGTTTGAGTCTTTTGAGTCAGTACGGTACAGTGAAAAGTGGGACATTTGGAATTTGTGTGATCCTGAACAACTAAATCAAGTACCTCCAAGCCTCAGCTTCTTCATTTCTTGTACGGAGATGGAAATTCCTACTGGTAGGATTACTGTACAGATTAGAAATACTATTTACAAACTATGCCTCACTCATAGTTGTCTAAATAAATTGTAGTTCTTGTGACTGTTTTCAGATAGTAAAGTACTAGATCTTGGTCCTCTGAAGAAGAAAGAATTTTCAATGTATTGGCTTAGTTTTTCAATATTATGCTCTACGAACTTTGCATTAAAACAATACACCTTTTAAGATATGTAACAACCAAGAGTGAAGTGAGAGAATCATTTGAAGACAGTCTGGAAGAGAGACTCTGTCTTGGCCCTGTCCTTAGCAAGGGGATTTCAAAAAGAAGTATTTTTTTCTTTTAAGACTTTTTTTTTCATGTAGACCACTTTCAAAGTCTTTATTGAATTTGTTACAATTTTACTTCTGTGGTTTGTTTTGGCCACAAGGCAGGTAGGATCTCAGCTCCCTGACCAGGGTTTGAACCCACAACCCCTGCGTGAGAAGGCAAAGATCTTAACCACTGGGCCACTGGGAAAGTCTCCAAAGAGAAGTTCTGCCATAGCTCGTCCCAAACCAGGGAGCTATACCCAAAGGGGAGCCAGGGATGGTGGCGACTTGGAACACTGATCTAAGAGTGTTCAGTCTAACTGGTTGTCTCTCTTTCTTGTTAATTAACATACTCAACAAATGTTTATTAAGCAGCTCTGTCAAGCTTTGTTCTAGGTCTTAGAACAAAACAAAAGAAGTCCCTGCTTTCATGGGGCCTCTGACCTCTCATAATATTCCCATCACCAGACAAAAAGCAGAGACCCTGTAGGTAAATGTTCTGGAATGTCAAAAAGGGTTGGTAGCGACTAGCTACATAGGATTATTCAAACTCAATTTTTTATTTAAATTAATCAGAATTGAATAACTCAAAATTCTCCAAGCCAGGCTTCAGCAATACGTGACCCATATGCCTTCCAGCCCCACCAGTTCCTCTTTAGATCTTAATCTGGCTAAACACCAAGCAAAGAATAGACAGACGTTTTTACTGACCTCCATTCTCCTCCGACTGTCCTTCAACCCACTGTGGGTCCACCATTTTGGTTTTTGATGGAGCCCCAATTTTGTGGCCCTCACATTTAATTTCAGATAACTATTCCAGGCCTTCATAGAACAGTTCAACTTCAGCTTCTTCAGCATTACTGGTTGGGGCATAGACTTGGATGACTGTGATATTGAATGGTTTGCTTTGAAAAACGAACAGAGATCATTCTGTCATTTTTTGAGACTGTACCCAAGCACTGCATTTCGGACTCTTTTGTTGACTATAATGGCTATTTCATTTCTTCTAAGGGATTCTTGCCCAGGCAGTAGATATAATGGGCATCTGAGTTAAATTTGCCCATTCCAGTCCATTTTAGTTCACTGATTCCTAAAATGTCAACGTTCACTCTTGCCATCTTCTGTTTGATCACTTCTAATTTACCTTGACTCATGGACCTAACATTCCAGGTTCCTATGCAATGCTGTTTTTTGCAGCAACAAGCTTTACTTCCATCACCTGTCACATTAATGACTGGGTGTTGTTTTTGCTTTGGCTCTGTCTCTTCATTCTTTCTGGTGTTATTTCTCCATTCTTCTCCAGTAGCATATTGGGCACCTACTGACCTGGGGGGTTCCTCTTTCAGTATCCTATCTTTTTGTTTTTTTCATACTGTCCATGGGGTTCTCAAGGCAAGAATACTGAAATGGTTTGCCATTGCCTTCTCCAGTGGACCACATTTTGTCAGAACTCTCCATCATGACCCGTCCGTCTTGGGTGGCCCTATACGACGTGGCTCATAGTTTCATTTGGAAACTCAGCAGTGGCCATAGAACTCGAAAAAGTCAGTTTTCATTCCAATCCCAAAGAAAGGCAATGTCAAAGAATTTTCAAACTACCACACATTTGCACTCATCTCATACGCTAGCAAAGTAACGCTCAAAATTCTCCAAGCCAGGCTTCAACAGTACATGAAACGTGAAATTCCACATGTTCAAGCTGGATTTAGAAAAGGCAGAGGAACCAGAGATCAAACTGCCAAAATCCGTTGGATCATAGAAAAAGCAAGAGAGTTCCAGAAAAACATCCATTTCTGCTTTATTGACTATGCCAAAGCCTTTGACTGTGTGGATCACAACAAACTGTGGAAAATTCTTAAAGCGATGGGAATACCAGACCACTTGACCTGCCTCCTGAGAAATCTATATGCAGGTCAAGAAGCAACAGTTAGAACTAGACAT
Organism: Neotragus pygmaeus; assembly: GCA_006410875.1. Lineage (NCBI taxonomy): Eukaryota > Metazoa > Chordata > Mammalia > Artiodactyla > Bovidae > Neotragus > Neotragus pygmaeus. Next base: position 318,490 of record SJYV01035324.1, on the reverse strand, counting down.
GAAACAACAGACTGGTTCCAAATCAGGAAAGGAGTATATCAANGACCTGAGAATCAATTTGTGGCTTTGCTTTTCATGGGGTGTTTGTGACCTGAACAGACACATTTTCTGACCAGCCTGGCCCCTATTCCTGAATACTTAGCCTGCATGTTATTCTAACTTCAGCTGATTGGAACTCCCTTCAGAGTACGAATCCTTTTTATTTTTCTTTTGAAGGAAGGTGGGTGGGGGAGAGAGGGAGCCCACTGTGTAAATCATATTCAACCCTAGAACTCCACCGCCTGTAGCAGACTCTTTATCAGGCCTGGCAGAGGCTTCAAACTGGAAGCTGTCACAGCTGCTGGACGCCTCGCCACAGAAGTGTCTTCTTGGGCAAGCTCTGAAGTCAGTAGCGCTCACTACTAGGCAGCTCCACACAGAGCACTTGGTCCCCTGCACATGATGGGCACCCCTGCCAGAGGACACCCACCACTCACCTGCCTGTCTGAGCAGTTGCCTGAGCCTGTTCCCCTAACCTCTTGACTCACACGCCTAGGACAAAGCTTGAATATATTTTCTGATGAGGGTTGCAACATGGAGTGGCAAGTTTCAGATTCAGAGAAAATGGGCCATCTTCTCTTTGGGATAACCCAGCCATAGAACAAGATTGTAAAGGGGCATCTGCTAAGCAAGGCGAGTCACTGAAATACAATAAAAATATACAGACATGACAGTTTTGCTGATAAGAGAACGACCACAGTGAGTTTTTGGTCTTCCCAGCACTGCTTGTTTGCAAACAAGATGACCCTTTAGTAGCCAACAGCATCAGAAAGGGGAGGTGCTTCGCCCTCTCTCCTCCCCGACCCCCCACACCCAGCACAAAGGTAAATAGGATTGATAGCGCCATTGGCCAGATGGATAGATTTCTCTCCTAATCCCAAAAGCAGGGAGTGCATGACCTGGAGACTAGTTTTCTCCTTTATGGAAATGCTCTCTCCTTTAGCTGCTTCCTGAAAAATGGTCTCTTTAGAGCATCCTTGTTCTTCTGCCCCCTGCTCCCCGCTACACACACCCCCATCCCCGCATGGAGTTTCTACTGCTTCTGATCTCATTTTGATTAGCTCACCCCTTTGCATGTTTGGATCTCTTGTCTGTCTACAGTCTTCTTAAATTGATGAAAAGGCAAAGGTAAAGCAATACATTCTTTGATTTTCTTCTCCTGCAGGCAGAAGATGAATTCTAAGTTTATTTTTTGTAGAAGGGGCTTACTTCCTCCTAGATTTCATTTTCATGATGCTAAGAAGGCAACTGTGCAAGAGTGAGCCTTGCAAGAACTACAATTGCAGCCATGCATCAGATGTGAGCAACTCTCTGGCTGTGTTGAGAGTTGGTGCTTTTAACAAAGAGAAGTATCTTTTCCTGGGCACCTCTTTTCTTTACTTTAAAATCTGAAACTTCAACAAGAAACAAGATTATTGTTATTTTATTATTAATTTATGTTTGCTTATTTATATCTGCTTTGTTCCAGGAGAGATTTAAGGCAGCATCATGTATGAATATATGAACTATGTGCAGGAGCAGTCCCATTTAATTTTCTTATTAAATCCACTTGTTAATGATTGATATGTTAATGATTTGATTAATCCATGGGGTCTGATGCATTTCCATCATCATTTGCATTTCATCAAGACATGTTTTCAAGGAGACACTTGACGTCCTTCTTGAAATGTTCCATTTCTCAGCGTAGGGAATTTTTATTTTCCATAAGCAAAAAAAAACCCCTGAACCTTGGAAGTCTGACTGATGGGAAACTGAAATCTAAGTGTGGTGAGGTTAAGTAATCTCACCAGGCATTCGCGAACTCTGGAGGAGCCAACTTTTTCTTATATCTGTGCTTCTGCGATTAGGTACACTTCTCTACGTGGGCTTCCCTAATAGCTCAGTTGGTAAAGAATCTGCCTGAAGTGCAGGAGACCCTGTTTTGATTCCTGGGTTGGGAAGATCTGCTGGAGAAGGATAGGCTACCCACTCCAGTATTCTTGGGCTTTCCTTGTGGCTCAGCTGGTAAAGAATCCACCCACAANAGAATCTGCCTGAAGTGCAGGAGACCCTGTTTTGATTCCTGGGTTGGGAAGATCTGCTGGAGAAGGATAGGCTACCCACTCCAGTATTCTTGGGCTTTCCTTGTGGCTCAGCTGGTAAAGAATCCACCCACAATGTGGGAGACCTGGGTTTGATTCCTGAGTTGGGAAGATCCCCTGAAGGCTAGATACTCCAGTATTCTGGCCTGGAGAATTACATAGACTGTATAGTCCATGGGGTCACAAAGAGTCGGACATGACTGAGCAACTTTCACTTTCACTTTACACTTCTCTACAAGATATGTAAGTCTAGACAATTTCTAAAAAAATTCTATTATTGAACAATAGCCAAGTACCCCCAGCACACAAAGAAAATGCTTTGAAAGCCTCAGACCCCAGGCAAAGGGCCTGCTCTGCACCGGTGCACTGGTGCGTCTGTGTGTGTCCTTCTGCTGAACTGCACAGTCAGAGCATGACCTGCTGGGCCTTCTTGGTAGGTACAAGTCAAGTTAAATTCATGTGAAATACAGAGGTTGGGCCACAGCTGTTTCATTTGAGATTATTTAACAGAACATCAGAAAATTTGGAATGTATGGTTAGAAAGTTGTTTTTGCTTTCATTTTCAATTCTCTTCCAGTGTTAATAGATTTGAACCCCCCTTTCACTCCTGCTAAGCTCCACTGTCACCCAAGAGCCAGCCTCGGGATGAGACTGGGCAAGCAGCAGCAGCCAGCGACAGTCTAGCAATCATGCGTCTCTCCTGCTGCACTTAGATTTACCTTTACCTTCACTTTCTATCAAGCGGTGCTACTGGAACATGTGAAGCAGTCATACAAAGCTCCCTTTCAAAATAAAGGCACTCTGGACTTCCTCAGTGGTCCGCTGGTTATAAGACTCCATACTGCCACTGTGGACGGCATAGGTTTGACTCCTGGTCTGAACCTAATACCCTGCATGCCAAGAAGAATGGTCAAAAGATAAAAAAGAAGAAGTGCACTCAAGCATTTTTTAAATCAATTTAAAGAAAAAATTAAATACTTATTTGTGTAACTGATACATTAATGATTACATTTGGGGTAAGAGGGGCAAAAGGGAAACAGCCTTCAGTGAAAGACAAGCAGCTGTTGTTCTGAGAAAAAATGTTGGTGTTCACCCCTGAAGAGCTGAGTCTGAGGCCACAGGAGGTGAGGAATGTGTAGTGATTGGTGTACCCACCGCTCAGCTGGATATGATAAAAATACTAACTTAATTTACAGATTTTTAGTTAACGATCAAGTGACAATTGGTAAGGGAAAGCCTGTTACAAATTGAAAGTATTGTGTGTGTTATCGCTCAGTTGTATCTGACTCTTTGCGACGCTATGGACTGTAGCCTGCCAGGCTCCTCTGTTCATGGAATTCTCCAGGCAAGAATACTGGAGTGGGGTGCCATTCCCTTCTCTGGGGATTTTCCTGGCCCAGGAATCAAACCAGAGTCTCCCACACTGCAGGCAAGATTCTTTACCATTTGAGCCACCAGGGAAGCCCTGTAAAGCATTATCCCCATGCTAAGGGATGATCATAATAAACAAGTGATGAGAGAGGGATAAGAGAAGATAAAAGGAGGCTACACTGAGGGAGACTGACTCATTAGCAAGAAAGAAAATTCTGCCATGGCTGGAGCTACATGGGCCTGGTGCTTGGAAAGGCAGGAAGCACCCTGAGTTGTGATTCGTTCTGCACAAGGGTAGGGGAGTCACAGAAATTTAAGAAAAAAAAATCAAAACCAAACAAAAATTACTTCAGGAATTCCCTGGTGGTCCAACGGTGAGGACCCCATGCTTTCACTGCTGGGGGCATAGGTTCAATCCCCGGTTGGGGAACTAAGATCCCATAAGTCACACACATTGCAGCCAAAAAAACCCCAAAACAACAAAAATTGCTTCCATGCGAAGATGCACCAGGAGAGAAGAGGAGACAGAACTCAAGTCTGAGTGCAAGTGTCCAAAGGGTAAACACGCCACACAAAACAGGCTTTGTGCCACTCGCTTCCCACACGCCTGCTCTGGCCCGTCCACATGTGCTTGGTTACACCTTGATAAGGCCTAGCACCACCAGCAGCCAGCCAGCTCGCATCAATTCCACATCCAGCTGCCGAGTGAGCAGCTCAAGCTGTCCTAGATGGAAGGGGACAGAGCAGCAGAGTGACCCCCGAGGCCACACCACCACTGGCTTCCCTTGGCACTTAGTGTTCAACAGCCAGAATGGTGCCCGACAGAGTGGGTGCCCGCAAGCATGCATTAAGTGAATGAGATGGGACTTTCCTGGAGCGACAGTGGATAAGAATCTGGCTGAAAGTGCAGGGGACCCAGGCTCGATCCCTGGTCCAGAAGAATCCACATGCTCCAGAGTAATTAAGCCCCCATTCCACAACTACTGAAGGCCACGTGCCTAGAGTCCGTGCCCCTCAATGAGAGAAGGCCCCGCCGCAAGAAGGCTGTGTACTGCAGCTAGAGAGTAGTCCTGACTTTCTGCAACTAGGGAAAGCCCGCATGAAACAAGACTCAGAGCAGTCACAAATCTAAAAGCAAACAAACAAAAATATGAGTGAGAGGAGGAGGAAAGGCAGGAGGAAAGGCAAGGGGAGCAGGGAAAGGAAGGGAGATAAACGTCCAGCTTTCCAGGCAAAGAACTCAAAGAGCTCAGGTACTGGAGTCCGGGGCTGAGCATTCCTCCCAGGCCTCCCTCTCCTCTCCCTAGAAGGGACAGCATTCTTCCCGTGCCTCACAGTCCACAGCAACTGAACTTCATTTCACCTTGACCACTGACTAGTGTGTGACACTGAGCACACACTTCCTAACTTCTCCACGTGTCACTTTCACATGCACCATGGCAATGACCACGTCGGCTTCACAGAGTCATCTCCAACAGTACACGAAATAAAGTATGTGTACGTGGTGGAGAGGCCAGAACTGCAGCTCTCATCATTACTGCTGTTGTTGGGATTACCTAGCCTCTACGAAAAGGCAGAGAAATTATTTTGATTCTGTTAAAAGTGTGACATGATATGAGTCTCCATTTCATAAACAGATTCGTATACTTTGCTTCCTAATTAGACTGTATCTGCCATGTCTGTAATTTCTGTGTAATTAAATTGAAATTAAATGTCAATTTACTTTGAATTACAGGGTAATTCTATGTATACATGCCATGCAATCTGCATTTTGTTAGAAGATGACAACCAAAAATATCCTGACAGTCCCTCTGTAATTACACAGTGATCTGATTAAGATCAGCCTGACAAAATACCTGCCAAGACCTGAAGGAGAAAAACCACAGGTGGGTAAGGGGGTCAGCAGAGGTGAGGTGCAGGGGGGTATACGAGAGTATGAGCTCACTCATGACCTCGCCATTCCCCAGGGACCCATGAAATCCTGAATCAATGACAATCACTTCTGCAGGCAGTGGAGGTGATCCTTCAAAAGAAAAAAAAAAATCTTGATTTACAGAACATGCTAACAGATATTGCTTCCTCTTTACTCCAACCCAGCTGTTTTAATTAGGTGGGTATCTGGAAGTCTTGAATCCTTCTGCCTCAAAGACTGTGATAAATGTAAAGAGAGTATTCAAACATCATCCAGGAATTTAATTTTTCTGTCATATACAAAATGGCTTCCATCCTCTGATTTTAAAAAAAAATAGAAAGACTGTATATTCTATTCTTTTATAATGAACCAGCACGTTGATATTTATGTGATTCCTGAACAGCAATGGGAACAAGAAAAGAGGAGGGAAGCAGGGCACCAGGGCAGGGGAGCCAGGGCAGGAGCCTGCAGGGGCCCTAGGCTCCAGCCTGCTGAGATGCTTACAGCAGGCAGCACAGAAATGCCAACACAGCCACCTGTGCTCCCCACCGCCCCCGGGGTCTCCTTCCCCCAGATCCACTCCTTGCCCAAAGAAGTCTCGTCCCCTCTGCCTCCCTTTCCTTGGCTTTGCCCCTGAATACCGTCCTCACCCAGATGTGGCTTATCTCTGACAGGTCACCAAGCTCTACCCTGGCACTCCTTTGAGATGAGGACTGGGTACTTCCCATTCATTCAGCAAAAGGCTCCTNACATATTGGACACTTTCTGACCTGGAGGGGCTCCCTTTGCAGTGTCTTTTTTTTTTTTTTTTTGTCTTTTCATACTGTCCATGGGCTTCTCCTGGAAATAATACTGGAGTTGTCTGCTGTTTCTTTTTCAGTGGCCCATTTTTTGTCAGAATTCTTCATTATGACCTGTTCATCTTGAATGACCCTGCATGGGATGGCTCATAGCTCCATTGAGTTATGCAAGCCCCATCATCATTAACAAGGCTATGGTCCATGAAAGGGATGTTTATATTATCTTAGAGTATATCTATAACTTGCTTTTGCTTTTTTAAAATTGAACACTATATCTTAGAATGCATTTCATACTACCACTTATGGGATTCTTTCTTCAAGCTGTTATTAATAAACTGTATTTTGTGATTATAATGATGCTTTTAGATTAATTTCTGGTGGTAGAATTGCTTCATAATCTCTTATGTCCATTTTATTATATTTTTAAATTATATTAAATTCTAAAGATTGAATATATTCACATTGTACAAAAATTATATACACACATACACACACACATATATATATAAATTTGAAAAAGTAAGTTTCGTGAGTACTATTAGTTGAAAGCCATTCAGTTCTCATTCCTGAGGCAAACTCTGTTACCAGCTTCCTTTATATAAGCTGAAAAATGCAGTGTTCTGCACGTTCCTTTTATCAACTACAAATTGGCACTTGCTATCTACATCTACAAGGATTAAAGCATGAGCTGCTACCACTGCTGGTTTTCAACACCCTCTGAAAGGAGTTCAGAGTAGAAAGCAGAAATGAGGCACTCTGGGCTCTGTGAAACCTTGCAGAACAGGTCTTCAAATAGTTAGATACTATTAGGAACTGATTTTATGACCCCAATTCTTTATTTCATCATATCAAGGAAAGCACTGAAATCCTTCATGGTAATGTCTGCTCCTCATAGCTAACAGAAAGCTTCTGCAAAAATCATGTATTTGATTGCACATATCCCCCCTTCACCAATATCACATGTTACTAACCTTCCCCTCTACCTCTTTGGAGCAGTTTCTTCCTTAGCACTACATGAGATGCTGTCTCCCAGGCTAAAGTTCTCATTTTGCCTCGAATAAAATAACTCACAACTTGTGAGGCTGAGCACTTTTTTAAGTTGACATTTTTCTCATCTAACCATATGTCTTGGCTATACAACTGTGTACCAGCATGTAGAGAGGTCTCATTCTTTTTTTTACAGTGAGTAGCATTCTCCAGAACTATGTGCCATAATTTCATCTAGCTAGTCCTTCTGAAGGATTTGTAGGTTATTTCCAGTTTCTTGTTAGTTCAAACAATGCTACAATAAATAATCTTCTACACACATCATTTGGCAAAAAAAAAATATGTCCAAAGGAGGACATATTTCTAGAAGTAAAAATGTTGAGTTAACAGGTAGTCGTATTTTAAAATATGGTAACAATTGACAAATTGCCCTCTATAGAGGTCATACCAATGTACATTCCCAACAGAAATTTATAGGAGTGACTATTGTCCAATACTCTCAATTTACCAAAATATACATAATGTGTTAAGAAACTTTTTGACCTTTGCCAAACTAAGAAATTAAGTGGTATTTCATTATGATATTAACCTAAGTATCATTTCCTAGAATAAGCATTTTTAATATGTTTTAAAAGATTTATGCTTCCTTTTCTGTGATCTAACTTTATATGTTCTTTGTCTTTTTTTCCTATTGGTTTGGTGTCCTCATCCTTATTTATTTGTAGCAGATTTTTACATACTAAGGAAAGCAGCTCTTTGTGTGAATTATAAGTTACTATTTGACATTTGCTGTTGACTTTATTTTCTTGTTTCATGCAGAAAAACTGATTTTTATAGTTTAATTATCAGTCTAGCATGTTAAGGATTTCATGTAACTCTTTATAATGTCTTCCCCACCTGGAGATTATTGTTTTAATTTTTAATACATTTTTCTGGTATTAAGCTTTTATAGATACTGATAAATTGTCTTGCAAGGGGATTACATCAACTAGTATTCCCAAGGGCACTATATGTTTTCTCTTCGAAGTGTCTGTTTATCTTTTGTAAATTGTCCTAAATCTGACAAGTTTGAGAGAAAAGGTTGTCTTCTACTTAATAATGGAAAAGGAAATGGCAAACCACTCCAGTATTCTTGCCTGGGAAATCCCAGAGAAACCTGGCAGGCTATAGTCCATGGTGTCACAAAAGAATGAGACATGACTGAGATACTAAATAACAAAACCATTACTTAATGTATCATGGTACCAAGCATAGGACAGTACACATGAAGGACAATCAATAGGGTTTTCTTTTTTACTGGGAATAATATGTGACCAAGAAGAGGTGGTTGTGTCACATCTCTGATCATCACTTCATCCAAACCAAGTAGTGCTAGAAGGATGGGTCTGGGCATCACAATGACATTTCTGAAGCACAAATTAGAATCATGATGTAATTATTTTCAGATTTCAAAAATTTATACATAAAGATTCACAAAGAAAAACAGTAATATGTAATTTAAATTACATATTACTAATCTTCCTTATTGAGGTGATAAAAATGCATAAAATTGAGGATACTGCATAAAGTCCAAAATACTACAAATTAGGAAACTTGAGAAATTTCATTGATCCCTAAAGATTGGTTTCCTGGGAAAGTGGAGAAAGCAAAGAGAGAGATCACTACCTGCTTAAAAGTATGTTTAATAACCAAATAGGATGTCTATTTTTGCATAATAGAAGACCTGACATGTAATATATAGTCTATTATATATATGTAACATATAGTCTGCATATACATGTAATATATAGTCTATTATTAAAATTATTAAATTTGGACCTAATGGCACGAGAGGCTCTCAGAAAACAAATCTCTCTCCTGTGGTCTGCTCTACCTGGGTTTCTATGTAAGCTCAATTTACTCCACTCAAACATTTTTAAGAAGATAATTAAAATATAATTAAATATGGCACTTTGGCACAATGCAAAAGCCTTCTGATGACTTGAACTTTCCCATCACACAGGCAAAAACCTAGACAAGAATTGCACAAATTGGTAGAAGAATCTGAAGGAAAACCCTATTTACATCCTTCTTAAACTACAAAATTTCCCTCCTGAAAGAAAAGGCCCAAGCTTCCTAAGATTCAGTTACAAAGTCTTCAGGGTGGGAGGGTTCATAGTTAAGGGACTTAGGGCCTCATGAGATGTAGTGGACATTCATTTACTGTCCTTTGCCTCCTCAGCATGTGTGTTCTTCTGACAACCACCTCTCGACCTTTCTTGAAGGAATCACCTATTTCCAGTTTCTGTGTGTTTTGGGGATGTGCCTGACCCCAGCCCTAGAGAGACTGGCGTGTTTAGGCATAGTAAATCACTGTACTCTATTCCTTAGCCATGAGTTGGGTCAGGAATAGATATGTGATCCAAATTACGCTCACTGAGACTTTTACTGGACCTACTGGGAAACAGAAGTGCTCTTTCTGCTGGGATGGCTAAGCTGGGAGAAATAGACTCCAGGGCCTCCCTGGGAAGGAAACGAACCAAGAGGAAAGTAAGACTGAGTGACATAAGGGAGTTACAGAGCCCTGTTGATAAAGCACGGTGTGAATCCCTGGATCTAGCTATGCCAGACACAGGACAACAGATTAATTTCTGGTTTATTATAAGAACAACAACAAAAAATGCATCCCTCCTTTTAAATTGTAGTTTGAATTGCTGCTGCTGCTGTTGCTGCTGCTAAGTCGCTTCAGTCATGTCAGACTCTGTGCAACCCCATAGACAGCAGCCCACCAGGCTCCCCCATCCCTGGGATTCTCCAGGCAAAAACACTGGAGTGGGTTGCTATTCCCTTCTCCAATGCATGAAAGTGAAAAGTGAAAGTGAAGTCACTTAGTCGTGTCTGACTCTTAGTGACCCCATGGACTGCAGCCCACCAGGCTCCTCCGTCCATGGGATTTTCCAGGCAGGAGTACTGGAGTGGGATGCCATTGCCTTCTCTGTAGTTTGAATTGGGTTTCTATCAGTTGCAACCAGTAGAGTTCTAACTAACACAGTGGAAGAATTGGGTGACTGAAAGTCTGTTCATGAGGAAATCTATAAAAGAGTTCATAAACATGATCCCACGTCAATCAAGCAAAACAACACAGTAAGGCCAAGAATATCTGATGTTTTATAGAATTGAATTTTGCAATAATGAGTAAATGACATTAATTTCCATTTGTAATCTCCCACCAGAAACTTTTTCTGGCTTTTCCTTCCTGTAAATTTCAGTAAGATGCCTATACCTTCATTTTCCCTTAGTAAAAGATAAAATACATGCTTAGTCACTCCAGTCATGTCCGACTCTCTGCGGACTCATGGACCATGGCTCCTCTCTCAATAGGATTCTCCAGGCAAGAATACTGGAGTGCGTTGCCTTTTCCTTCTCTAGTGAAAAAGTATGAAGTGAGTGAAGTGAAATCGCTCAGTCGTGTCCGACTCTTAGCAACCCCATGGACGGTAGCCTACCAGGCTCCTCCATCCATGGGATTTTCCAGGCAAGAGTACTGGAGTGGGTTGCCACTTCCTTCTCCAAAATATACATAATAAAGCATTTTCTGTGACTCAAAGTGCAATCCATTCATTCAATAAAGAGGTACACAGCCATACATGAATATCCACATATGACAAAATTTTATTTCACATAGCCTCATCGTCACATAGGTTATAATGAGGGCTTTATGTTTGCTCACCTGAAGCACAGATGATTTAGAAAGACAATTTAAGAAAGGATTTAGTGACAATGAGAAGTACTGGGACTAGACTACTGGAAAAGTTTCCAGACTCAAGTACTCTGAATCTGGGAATCTTTACTTTTTGCAGAGCAAGGGGGGTGCCTCATCGCATACAGGATTTTAGTTCCCTGAGTGGGTGAAAGTCGCTCAGTCATGTCTGACTCTTTGCAACCCCATGGACTATAGAGTCCATGGAATTCTCCAGGCCAGAATACTGGAGTGAGTAGCCTTTCCCATATCCAGGGGATCTTCCCAACCCAGGGATCAAACCCAGGTCTCCTGTACTGAAGGTGGATTCTTTACCAGCTGAGCCACAAGGGAAGCCCAAGAACACTGGAGTGGGTAGCCTATCCCTTCTCCAGGGGATCTTCTGACCCAGGAATCAAACTGGAGTCTCCTGCATTGCAGGTGGATTCTTTACCAACTGAGTTATCAGGGAAGCCCCCTTAGTTCCCTGACCAGGGATGAAACCCTTACTCCCTGCAGTGGAAGCATGGAATCTAACCATTGGACAACCTGGCGAGTCCAGAATCTTTACTTTTTAAAATGAATTATGTTTGAAGGCAAGAAAAAATTCTAGACCAATAGTTCTCAAACACGCTGACATGTTAGAGCCACTTGGAGAGATGATATACACATAGTTTTCTGGAAGGACAGCCAAGATGGGGGGAGGAATGGAGTTAAGTCCTATACTATACCTTTTGCCTTACAACCTGCCTTCTATTCCCAGGGTCTAATGATAAAAATAATGCTAAAGATCAAGAGTATGTGTGTGTATACATGTAACGTCTTCCTTGGTGGTGGTTTAGTCACTCAGTCGTGTCTGACTCTTGTGTCCCCATGGACTGTAGCCCCCAGGCTCCTCTGTCCATGGGATTTCCCAAGCAAGAATACTGGAGTAGGTTGCCATTTCATTCTCCAGGGGATCTTCCCAACCTAGGGATCAAACACTGCAGGCAGATTCTCTACAGACTGAGCCACCAGGGAAGCCCTTACATCCTCACAATCCTATGGAGCCCTTCAATCTTCACAATAACCCATGGCATAGGTTGCTACTAGGCAATGAAATAGTTACAACTGCCATGTCTCTTACTAAAGATTAAGAATACAAAGAGTTTAAAGACTCTTTTCAAGGTCACATAACAGGGCCAATCCAGGACTCCAAACCCAAGACTGTTCCAAATACAGAAATGGTATATATGCCATGCCTGATGCATAAAATCAATAACCAAACTTTACTAATAACATCATTAGAGAATTGGATAGAATAATACTGCTTGCAAAAGGAAGCTGGGTGATGGAAATGGCATTCCTAAAAATAAAGACACGTGCCATAGAGAGCAGGAAGCACTCTTTAACCCCTCAGAAGCCAACTTTAGAAGAAAGCAGAAGAAAGAGAACTATGGCCCACTTATGTTAAAAGTTTACATAGAAGAGGCTCTATATTTTCCATTAACAAGGAGACTTGGATCTCAATCTCTTCCTTTAATAGCTAGTTCAAATCCCAACAGACACTCTAGATGCTAATGTCTGGGCCCAGAGAGGAGCAACCTACATCACCAACAGCCATAGTAACAGGGGTAGAAAGGGAGGGAGTAGATTTTTCCAGCATATAAATTACATAAACCCTTTGTTTTTCTTCTATTCCCATTAACTCTAAACAACATCAAAAGTATATCTTTTTGGATGTATAGGATACGAAAAGATTAAAAAAATCAACTAGAAATAGTAGCAACATGTATATTATGAAGAAAAGATTATGGTGAGAAAACAAAATTATAAGTGTTTATAAAGGACAGTTTAAGAAACTTCTCATACATTTGTAAGAAAAAAAATGACTATACAATCTCAGGTCCCTCCCCAGTTCTGATTTACTTTATCTTCCCTAGGACATGCTTACTGAGGAAGTTTTATTTTCGTCGTGTTAATAAAATCAGGAAAACTTCATGATGTTGCACTGGTTATTTATATCACAATTCTATGCCAGTGTCAGTGCATTTTGTTTAAGCAGATCTTTGGTGTTTCATCTCTGGCCATCAAAACCTCTAATGGGATTGGTAGACTGCCTGGACATTTTTAATGGCACATATCTGATACATCACTGGTTGCCAATATCCATATGCTTTTGCAAAATGTCCTGCTGATGGGTACTGAAAACCTAATGGAAAAAAATTGTTCTTTGATAATAAAACATCAATGCTTGACTTTCTGGCTTCGTAAAGCTTTTTTTTCCACGTTCAGGATGGCAAATGGGGACATACCATGTCTCTCACAGAGATATACAAAATCGTCCTTCAAAAATTTCTGATAGTGAAAGCACAAATTAGGATAACAGATATTTAGCATGTTGATTCTTTGGGAAAGTCTTTCACATTTTTGTATTCACATTCCTCCTAGTTTATGACAAGGAAGGTCTTTTGGTTCCCTAAAAAATAGGAGCACTCATTTATTGACCCCTAATGCTAATGCTAAGTCGCTTCAGTCGTGTCTGACTCTGTGCGACCCCATAGACGGCAGCCCACCAGGCTCCCCCGTCCCTGGGATTCTCCAGGCAAGAACACTGGAGTGGGTTGCCATTTCCTTCTCCAATGCATGAAAGTGAAAAGTAAAAGTGAAGTCGCTCAGTCGTGCCCGACTCTTAGTGACCCCATGGACTGCAGCCTACCAGGCTCCTCCATCTACTGGATGCCAATTTCTGTGCACAGAGAATACATCCTAGTCTTCAAGGTTTAATCTAATGAGCAGTGAGGAACAGTAGGCAAATAACTAAAAACCAGTACGAGCCTAAATAAGCAAATACTATATACAAATCTGGAAAGAGGACAATGTGACCAACTGCTTTGGAGACTGGGGGAAGACTTCCCAGAAGGGGCGATATTTTGAACTGCATATTGAAATAAAGATAAGAGTCACTTGAGAAAATGAGGGGGAAAGACCTTCCAAAACAGGGTATGTGTGCAAAAACAAGGCATGTTAAAGAACATGGGATTCCTGGGGTTCAGAAAGTACTTTAGTAAAGCTAAGCAAAAAATGCCTGAAAGGGCATGTCAGGAATATATACTGTAAATACAGCTTGTGGTAGAGTCCTATGAATCTACCAGTACAAGGTAGATTCCTTGTACTGCATACTGAGGCATTTGAACATGACCTTATAGGCAAGAGGAAGCTCTCTGTGACAGGGTTTGAATTCAGTTCTAAGCTTAAATAGAGGGTTATGTTCAGTGTTACCTCATCTCACTGAGGTAGAAACAAAATAAAACCTTGGTTACTCTGTGCCATGAGAAACTTCACTGAGGTACAAAGGATTGTTTTCCAACAGTAATGTTTGCTCAATATTGGAATGTGTTCCTGAGTGAGGTTGGCATATCATCTCAGGAGGTCTTTAAGAATAGACTAAATTACAATTTGTCTTAGAAGACTTAGATGTGATCACCCGTTAGGGGAAGGCAATTGACTCCAAGTCCCTTCTAGACTTACAGTTCCATTGTTCACAGAATATTGCAGTGAATAGAGCTCCGGGTTGACTAGCAATTTGGATGTGATCCTGTGGTTGCAGGTTGATTACAAGATTACAGAAGCTGTATGTTCACTTGAGAAATACGCTTCGAATGAATACCATATGCAGAGGAAGCTACTGAGCTAGTCAAGACACAGCAACCTGGTTTATGAAAGAAGTGAATTTTCCCCTTCCTTTCTCATAGGCTCATGATATAACCTCGATGTAACTCCATTTGTCTGAAGGCTATCTGAATACAGACGCAGGTCCTATCAGGGATGAGAAAACACAGTAATGAGCTATAGCAGAAATAAAGGAACTCATCCTAGATTTACTCAATGTGTGGGGGTGTCATGCGTCATTGTCCAGGAAATTAGTTAAAACTAGCTATTATTGAAGGTGCCCTCTGAGACTATTAATAATCCCCAGAAATTTTTTAGTTTTAGAGGTAAGAGAGAATATGCACACCATTACTTTAGCTGTTCTTCCCAAGAAAACCGAGGTAAACAAGGTTTCACAAATGAGGACACCGAGGCTGAGAGAACTCCAGCAATCTGCCCACTCTACATAGCTACGAAGCAGGAAACCAGGGATTAACCACTCTCAGAAACACTTAATCTGAATCTCAGTTCCTATAAATCCTTCCAAAGCAAGGGAAAACAGTTTGGAGGGGGATAGGAGAAAGGGAGAAAATGAAAAAACAATCTATATAAAATAATGCTAAATAAAATGATGCCTGAAAACCAGAATTTAGTTTTCTTATAGGTTCATGAATAAAATCAAACTAGATTATCCACTTGCAAATACCTACTTTTGGTAAACAACAGCCTTCAGACAGAAAAATCTCCTAAAGTACTGGTGAGATAATAGATTATGGATAGGCTAATAATAATAATAGCAAGACTTCTAATGAAGTTTGTTGTGACATATCTCACTAGCAAAACAAAATAACACTGGATAGTTTGATTAAACTAGTACAACAACTGAATTTTATTGAAATTAAAATACCATTAATTATAAGATGCACTATTACCCTCTATTACTACAAAAGAAAGAAAATTGCCAATTAAACTGCAATATGATGCTCATTTTAAAACATGTTGTGAGTATTGTTGTTCTTCAGCTGCTAAGTCATATGAGTACAAGGATGCTCTTTGGAGAATAGTATTCCACACTTTAAAATATCCAGAGTGTAGCAGTTAAATGTATTACACAAAGGTTTAACAATAACTGGAGACACTGAGGGGCCACATCAGCTTCAGGTATCAGAGTGATCTGTTCTGAGCTGGAGCTGGAATTTACATGAATAGAGTATCACTCTCACAGTAATAAGGATGTCACGGTCCAGGGGCTTAGTTTAAGGTCAGAAACATAATCCTTAGAGGTAGAAGGCAGAGGATTTTGCTCTGAAAAAAATCTTAAACAAAGAGATAATAGTAGAAAAAAGGAAACAAATATTGATGCAAAACATTCTAGGGGCCATGGAGAACGGGTCCATCTAAAGCAATCTGATCCACAGAAGTCAAACTGTAGAGAGAAGCTATCTCCTAAATTGAGTGTTGGGCATGTAGAAGCCAAGACCTAGAAGAAGAAGCAGGTGACCCAGGAATCCTGTGTATTTACCTAGCCTGTGAGTAAAGAAACTTCAACATAATAAATCCTAGAAGTAGTATTTTTCTACCAAAATGTACAAATATTTTTAAATGTGATGAATATGATCAGATTGCCTTCCAAACTATAACACTTTATAAGCATAAAAGTATACATAAATTACTTTCCTACAACCTCACTAACTCGGAATATTATCAGTTATTAGTAGTAGTAATAGTAGTAATGTTAGTTGCTCAGTCATGTCCAACTCTGCAATCCCACGGACGGTAGCCTGCCAGGCTCCTCTGTCCATGGGATTCTTCAGGCAAGAATATGGGAGCGGATTGCTATTCCCTTCTCCAGAGGATCTTCCTGACCCAGGGATCGAACCTAGGTCTCCTGTGTTACAGGTAGATTCTTGACCCTTTGAGCTACAGGGAAGACCCTATCAGTTATTAAATGATTGCAAATAACAATAGATGAAATGTGAAAAACTATCTCATTTTAACTCAAATTTAATGATTGGCAAGGTTTAGAATAGTCCCATTTACTTGTTGATCATCTAAATTAACTCTTCCAAAGTGAAAGTGAAAGTGAATTCACTCAGTCATGTCGGACTCTTTGCGACCCCGTGGACTGTAGCCCACCAGGCTCCTCCCTCCATGGGATTCTCCAGGCAAGAGTACTGGAGTGGGTTGCCATTTTCTTCTCCAGCGGATCTTCCCAACACAGGGATTGAACCCGGGTCTCCTACATTCCAGGCAGACGCTTTAACCTCTGAGCAATCAAGGAAGCCCAACTCTTTCAAATCATCTATTTATTCGGTGGTTTTGTGTGGTTTCCTACTCGTCATTGTCTTTACTGATTTATAAAAACTATCTCTATATCACTGATGTGATGCTCTATATATGATTATATTATATCCATATGCAGGGCTTCCCAGGTGGTGATGGTGATGAAGAACTCACCTGCCAATGCAAGAAACATAAGAGACATGGGTTTGATCCCTGGGTCAGGAAGATCCCCTGGAGGAGGGCATGACAACCGACTCCAGTATTCTTGCCTGGAGATTCCCATGGCCAGAGGAGCCTGGAAGCCTACAGTCCAAAGGGTTGCAAAGAGTCAGACATAACTGAGGTAACTTAGCATGCATAAATGCTTGTGCATCAAAGAGTAACCTGTGATATATATATAATACATTATAACATATTATTAATAATAATACTTATAGTACTAAATAAGGAAATATATATCTTTGATCTGTCATTTTTGTTTTTTTAACCATATCAAGATTTCAAAATTTTATTTAGTACTACATTGTAATTTTTTTTATGATTTCTGAGTTCTGTGCCATATTTAAAAGGCCTTAGTTATTGAAGATAATAAAGTATTGACTGTAGTACTGTTGCAGAGAGGAAGTCAATTCTGACTCCATGTTGGAAACTGTTTCTTTGACTTGCTTTTATTATTATAATCATACTCAGTGGCTTACCTGGAGGACCCTGCCCCTTTGCTTGACTATAAAATAAGTGCCTTTGTTCAGCTCCTGGAGAGTTAGTTTGTCCCTGCCCACCTGTGAATAGAAGAGATTAACACCCTTCCAAAGGCTGGACATTCCCTTGCAGATGTTTTGCAAGACTGAAGACCTTTTCACTTTTCTTCCCCACTGCATCTCACTCTCTATGCTGCCTTTTGACTTTAGTTCCTCATTGCTTCTTTCTGTCTGATCTATAAAAGAACATGGCATCTAGACCCCCAATAAGATGGTTATTTTGAGGCTCTAGCCTGCCATCTTCTCAGTCTGCCAGCTCCCCCATTAGAGTCTCTTCCTTGCCTGAACACCTCGTCCCTTGGATTCACTGGCCTATCGTGCAGTGACTAGAGTGAGCTTGGATTCAGTGACAGTGATTTAATTGTTCCATTTTTTTATGTTCAGATCTTTAATAGAGCTTATTTTATATTTGATGCAGGTAGAGATTTAAGTTTTTTATTTTCAAAGAGAAATCCAATTGTCCTAATGCCATTTACTATAAAATACACTGCTCATCCATATATTTCAAATGCAATCTTTTTTTCCTGTCTTAATAGACCCCTTTAACTCTTTCCTTGATTTATTTGTTCAACATGGGCCAATGCAATGTTTCAATTACATTATTATAAAATTGCAAACACCTATAAAGTTAAATCTCTTAATAAAGTCATTTTCAAAATATTACTGAGTAAAGCTGCACATGCGGCCTTTCAGATAATCATTTTTTTTTAATTAGTGAGTCTCCTTCTACTAACTTCCTACCAAAACCATATTAAGGTTATAGTGGGATTTTCAGAAGACTGATATATGAACTTGAGAAAGATGATATCTTGACTACATTTGTGTGTGTTAGTCACTCAGTCATGTCTGACTCTTTGTGACCTCATGGACTGTAGCCCACCAGGTTCCTCTGTCCATGGAAATCTCCAGGCAAGAATACTGGAGTGTGTTGCCATTTCCTTCTTTCCAACCCAGGGATTGAACCTGGGTCTCCTGTATTGCAGGCAAATTCTTTACCATCTGAGCCAACAGGAAAGTCCTTAATAAATGTATTTCCACTAAATTTTTTAAAACTTAATATTAACTTATTGCTGATTTAACTGAACTATCTTATATATTTCCTTTGCTTTCAAACACTTCTGTGAATTCTATTATGCATTTGAATACAATTTCATTTAGATCTGTTTGACTTTCTATGCATAAGGTCATGTTTTCTATATATAATGATAATTGCTTTTTCTATAAATAGATGTTATTTATCATATTACTGCATTACTAGAATCTTCAAAAAATGTGAATCAAATAACTATAGAATCTACCTTCTCCCCAAATTTAATGAAAATATATTTATTATTTAATTTATTCTTATTTATATGTCTAATACTGTCTTCCATATTCAGGAATTTGTCAGCTTTTCCTATCTGCCTTTGAGTTCCTACCAAGAATAGGTTGCTGAATCGACAGGCTGATTTGCTAAGGCTGGACTATCCTTGTATTCCTTGAATAAATCCCATTGGATTTCACTCTATTGGCTAAAAATAATTTAAAGCATCCTTGCACTCCTAGAATAAATCTCATTTGAGCATGAGAGATTTCTGTGCATCACTCTAAATGTAATGTTTAAGATTTCTGCACCTCTAATCATAAGTAAGACTAATTGTAGTCTGGGTGCCACCCTTGGTGTTGAACTCAGAATTTCCCCATTCTATCATCCCTGTGGGAGTCCATCAGCCTTTGCCCCTCTTAGTGGAGTTTCATGTCATGCATGCTCAGCAAAACCTTAAAGGAACCCCATACAGTTTTGGAGCTTTTATTTCTCTGTAGGGCTTCACATTTGGAATTCTGCATTACAATTTCTGGTTGCTTCTGTCTCACCAAACTCCAATTTCCTTCTCCACAACTCAGCAAGACTTTGAATGGGTTTCTCCTCCCAGTGCCTACATCTGAAAATTGCCTCCTACCATTAAGCCAAGAAGATCCGAGGGCTTACTTCATCTGTTCCCTTCTCTCACAGACCATAGTGTGCACTGCCTGATATCCAATAACTAAAAACAGTCGTTCCATATCTTTTGTACAGCCTTATAGAGGAAGGTTAAAACTGGTTACTGTTCTTCCTGAAAGGATGAAAGCAGAATTTCTGGTGCCTTTTTGATGACAGATATTTAAAACTCTCATTTCTTCAGTACTTAATTCTTTGATTTTTGTTTCTGTCATTTTCTCTTGAAGCAATTTGTTTCATTTTCTTACAAAGTGATCTAATTCATCTAGATTCTCAAACTTAAATAATTATTCTCTTCCACTAAAACCAGTGCCAGAATCAGCAAATAACAATATGGAACACACAGTTAAACTTGAATTTCAGATAAACAATGAACAATAATTTTTGTATTAGGTTATTATATATGTTGTCTATACATTTTATCTGGAAAGCCTATCCATTAAACATCTTTGTTAAAAAATCCTTTTTTGGTTTTATGATTAAGTCCAGTGGTTTACTAGGTTTTGGCAGTAGGCTTTTTTAAATATAGTAATTTCTGCCTTATATTTGTTCATCTCTTGCTCTCCTGCTTTCACTTGTGGCTTGCTATTCTTTTTCTAGTTTCCTAAGTGAAGTGCTTGATTCATTTGTACAAAATAATTAAAAAGTTTAAAGTCATGAATTTTGCTCTGAATGCAGCTCTATTCACATTCATGGAGATTTCTCAATGACAAGGGCTCATTTGCATTAATTGCTGAAGCATTTATAACCTCAGTATTTTATTTCCTCTTGATTCAAGAGCCATTTAGAAAAAAGTTTTTCCAAATTTTAAGTGGGTTTTTATTATTTTGTTGGACCACTGAAAGCTAATATTTTGGTTTCGGTCAGAGTCTTCTATTTTGGGAAGAAAATAAGACTTTTCACAGGCCAAGTACACAATCAAATGTTGTACATACTTTATAAGCATAAGAAGAAAAAAATCCCTATATATAGGTATCTATATATATTCCCTCTTTATTGAGTTTAAATAGAGAAACATAAAAATGTTGGTTAATCATTTCATTTAAACTTTTCAAATTTGTACTTATTTTCCACCCAGTTTACCTTGAATAGGGCTTCCTTTGTGGCTCAGTTGAAAAAGAATCCACCTGCAGAGCAGGAGTCTTGGGTTTGATTCCTGGGTCAGGAAGATCCCCTGGAGAAAGGAAGGGCTACCCACTCCAGTATTCTGGCCTAGAGAATTCTATGGACTGTATAGTCCATGGGGTCACAAAGTGTTGGACACGACTGAATGTCTTTCACTTTACCTTTATCTTGAACAAGTTCTTGACAAACAGAAACCATACTAAATTTTGTTCAAGACCTCCAAACAAAGCAAGCTTTTCTCTCCATGATTTATGAAGCATGGCTGGCCATCTATGAGAAAGTGTCCTTTTATAGGTATTAATTAGATATTGTATCATTGAAACCCAGTTAATCTTTGTTCAGAAGATAGTAAAGGCCAAAAACATGAATGAGATTATGTAAACAAAGTGCCTTATACAACTCACTGAAGCCAAACTTGCCCATTCTTTCCCTTAAAAAACATGATAGTTCACTGTATTCATCAATGGATTATATGAAGGGATGTAAAGAAAGCTTACAAGAATTTTTGTAAGATTTTAAATCAATTTCCAAAATGAAAGCCTGGAAAGACAAAATCAGAACTTGACCCTCTCCTAACAAGTTGGGGAGAAAAAACAACATAATACTAGAGGTCAGCTTTGTCTATTGGGAACCAGAGATCAAATTGCCAACATCCGCTAGATCATCGAAAAAGCAAGAGAGTTCCAGAAAAACATCTATTTCTGCTTTATTGACTATGCCAAAGCCTTTGACTGTGTGGATCACAAGAAACTGTGGAAAATTCTGAAAGAGATGGGAATACCACACCACCTCACCTGCCTCTTGAGAAATCTGTATGCAGGTCAGGAAGCAACAGTTATAANAAAACTCAGCAGTGGCCACAGGACTGGAAAAGGTCAGTTTTCACTCCAGTCCCAAAGAAAGGCAATGCCACAGAATGTTCAAACGACTGTACAATTGCAGTCATATCACAATCTAGCAAAGTAATATTCAAAATTATCCAAGCCAGGCTTCAACAATATGTGAACCGTAAACTTTCAGATGTTCAAGTTGGATTTAGAAAAGGCAGAGGAACCAGAAATCAAATTGCCAACATCCATTGGNACTGTACAATTGCAGTCATATCACAATCTAGCAAAGTAATATTCAAAATTATCCAAGCCAGGCTTCAACAATATGTGAACCGTAAACTTTCAGATGTTCAAGTTGGATTTAGAAAAGGCAGAGGAACCAGAAATCAAATTGCCAACATCCATTGGCTCATTGAAAAAGCAAGAGAGTTCCAGAAAAACATCTACTTCAGCTTTATTGACTATGCCAAAGCCTTTTACTGTGCAAATCACAATAAACTGTGGAAAATTCTTAAAGAGATGGGAATGCCAGATCACTTTACCTGCCTCCTGAGAAATCTCTATGCAGGTCAAGAAGCAACAGTTAGAACTGGACATGGAACAAAAGACTAGTTCCAGATTGGGAAAGGAGTATGTCAAAGCTGTATATTTTCACCTTGCTTATTTAACTTATATGCAAAGTACATCATGTGAAATGCTGGGCTGGATTAAGCACAAACTGGAATTAAGATTGCTGGCAGAAATATCNCTCCAAAATCACTGTAGATGGTGACTGCAACCATGAAATTAAAAGACACTTAAATCCTTGGAAGAAAGTTATGACCAACCTAGATAGCATATTGAAAAGCAGAGACATTACTTTGCCAACAAAGGTCCATCTAGTCAAGGCTATGGTTTTTCCAGTGGTCATGTATGGATGTGAGAATTGGATTGTGAAGAAAGCTGAGCGCCGAAGAATTGATGCTTTTGAACTGTGGTGTTGGAGAAGACTCCTGAGAGTCCCTTTGGACTACAAGGAGATCCAACCAATCCTTTCTAAAGGAGATCAGTCCTAGGTGTTCGTTGGAAGGAATGATGCTAAAGCTGAAACTCCAGTACTTTGGCCACCTCATGCAAAGAGTTGACCCATTGGAAAAGACTATGATGCTGGGAGGGATTGGGGGCAGGAGGAGAAGGGGACGACAGAGGATGAGATGGTTGGATGGCATCACGGACTCGATGGACGTGAGTCTGAGTGAACTCCGGGAGTTGGTGATGGACAGGGAGGCCTGGAGTGCTGTGATTCATGGTGTCGCAAAGAGTTGGACACAAGTGAGCAACTGAACTGAACTAATCCATCACAAGATGAAAGCAAGGACCACATCCACAGGTAATTATAAAAACTTCCAAAGAGAGTTGTACCCATCAAAAATCTTTTTGAAATAAAAAGGAATTTCAAAAGGTGGAGCTGTTTTTAGTCTTCGGAGCTTTCCAGTGGATGGCAAACATCTTTTAGAATATTTCCTGAACTGCCTGGAGGGATATTATTAACACAATTGTAAAAACACAAGGAGGCAGAATTCTGCCATACACTGATGTAGCTTTTGCTTTCTTAACTCTCCAACTTTCTTAGGGAAACCAAACCTACCACGCATCACTAACCTTCATCAATCCAACCATACATGGGTTCAGGTGTCTTTCCCTAGGAGTACAGGCAGACCAGATTTTATTGCACTTTGCCTGACTACACAGATACTGTATTTTTTCACAGATACTGCATATTTTGCAGTTTGAAGGTTTATGGCAGCCCTCCATCAAGCAAGTTTATCAGCGCTATTTTTCAAAGAGTATTTGCTCACTTTGTGTCTCTGTGTTGCACTTTAGGAATCCTCACAATATTTCAGATTTTTACATGATTATTATATTTGTTATGGTCATCTGTGATCAGTGATCTTTAACGTTTCTAATATTACTTGCTGAAGGCATAGATGATGGTTAGCATATTTTAGTAGTTAAGTTTGTTAAACTATGAACATTTTTATACATAATGCTATTGCACACTCAACAGACTACAATATAGTGTAAACATAAGTTTTAAGGCACTGGGAAACCAAAAAATTCACGTGACTCTCTTTTTGCGATATTTCACTTTATTGCAATCCTCTGGAAACAAACACATAATATTTCCAATGTAGGTATATAGAGTAGTGGTTAAAGTGAAAGCTAAGGAATTAGACCTCCTAGACTCATATTCACTTCACAGATAAACTAATGTCTCTAAGGCTCAGTTTTGTAATTTTAAAGTCGATAATAAAGATCGAGCTTTCTTCTAAGAATTTGATGAAATGGTTATTTTGAGGCCTTCATCACAAACCTGACAATAAATATTACATATTGTTACATAATATTTTGTAAGCATCATATTTTGCTTTAGCTCAATCTTTAAATAGAAATGGTTTTCACGTGGCTTCTTTAAAGCCCTTCAACATCCAGGTCCTCAAGCTTTTCAAGAACAATACTATCTGCGGTGACCCAAGGATTAAAGAGCAGATGAAACCAAGGAGGGTCTTGGAATGCAGGAACAGAAAAACCAGACCCTTATCGACCTTCCCTCCCATCCCCAAAGTTGTAACTGTTAATGAATTTCAGGTCCTCCTGACCAATATAACCTGTCTCCCCTCCAACCCCATAGGGAGAAGATATTCGCCTGACTCCTCCCCACCCAGTATACATGCCTCATCCAATCAGCAAATGACCCGCAAGACCCCAACCCCACTCCTGGTGCTCTGGCTATAAAAGTGGACTAAGGACCCCTGTTCAATGTCGGTTCTCCCCTGAGCGTGCCTGCTGTTGTAACAGGGTCTCCTACTCTAATAAACTTCACTTCCCTCTCATTCTGTCTCATGCCTGGAAATTCTTTTCCAACCTGTGCATGGACCACAACACTATCCATGCCTCTCATAAGAAGCAGCCTAGTCAACTATTAAGATGACCAGCGATGCCATGTTCCAACTGCTGCAACTGTATACTATTAAAGAGTTGATGAAAGGGCTTTACATGAACCACTGACAAAGTCAATTCAACAACCTCGAGAATATAATACAAACAACTTTCCAAAATAAGACACTGGCAAAAATCTCTCTTCAACTGATCCCAGAAGAATTTGATAACTCACTGTACACTGGAAAAAGCTCTGCAATTGGACTGCAGAGTCCATGAGAGCCAGGATTCTGTCTTTTTCTCCATGCTGTATCCAGAAGCTCAAACAATACCTGGTCCATACTAAACATCATTCACACACAGAGAGAGAGAGAGAGAGACAGAAAGAGAGGGAGGGAGGGAAAGAATCAACACATAACATTATATTCGTTGCAGGTGCAAAACATAATGATTTGATATTTGTATAAAATGTAAGATGACCACCACAATAAATCCAGTTTGCACCCATCACCCATATATATTTTTAAACAAATTATTGAAAAGGATACTGATAGTGAAATTAAAGGAAACTCAATTTTTAATTCCTTAAAGTTTACAAAGTAATAACGTTTTAAGATCATCCTTCAAAGTTAGCCCAGCAGTTGCAAAGGGCTACATTCAGAAGTTGTCTGACATTCAGAAATTGTGTTCAGCTTACAGAGGAAGCAAAGGGGACTAGGGAATGGTACAGCATGATGGGAAGCCCGTAAGGTTGACAGCAGAGCACCCGGGTTTCACACTCAGCCTGCCTGCTGGCTGTCACTTCTTCCACCCCAGCCTCAGTTTCCTAGTTTGTAAAGCAGACGTTGCCACGCATGTGCCACAGACAAGTTCAAATCAGATGGATTGAAAGGTTTGAAACTTAGTACTGCACAGTACAAAAGAGTGTTTAAAAATGTACAAGACCTACATTAATTACACCAAACACATAGAGAATAAGATAAATTACAAGGGGAAAAATTGCAAGAAATACAAACATTCAGCAAAACTATTTTGTTAAAAAACTGTGTCTAGATAGCTGATGTTTACTGATGGATATTTGAAAAGAGGATCTAATCATATATGCTGTATTCACTGCTGAGAAAAGCCATTTTGTTTCGTATACTTTTTCTTCTTCATATTTGCACAGAATTAAACTTATTGTCTTTATTTATAGAATAAGAAATAGCTCCATTGCTTACATTGCTCCTTTCCTAACTTGACAACAGAGCCCAGAAAATGTAGGAAACATGCTGATGAAAGAATTCAAAAATCTCAGAAGACACATCTGCTATTCTATGCACAAACATAAAAGACTGCAAAAGTAAGAGGAAGATATAGAGGACATATACACACTAATTCCTTCTAGCATGTCTCTGAAAAAAGCAACAAGGAAAGAATTTTAGTAAACTTTCACAACTGTTTAAACTGCTGAGCTAGGTAGTGACACGGTTGTTTTGTGAAGAAGTTGGGGTAACACTGAAATGCCAGTTGAAATGCCTTTCTTTCACTAGTTTGTTTGATGGAATGTTCTTTAGAGTGATCCCACCACTTAAAAAAATCTTTGGCTTTATGGATAAATACTGAGAAAATAAGCTATGGACAATGTGAGTAAATGTTTAGACCAAGCATAGAATCTCTTGATCGCAAATGTCTAAATGTTTTGTTCTTTTATATACATGTACAAACATGGCCATTAAGAAAACACAAGATCCATGATTTATATGTTTCTGAGGGGCAGGAAAAAGTATTTTCTTAGTTTCAGACAGTGAAAGTTTTATGTATCATTTCCTTTTGGCTAGTGTCCACCATAGTTGAGCTAACCTTGTTAATTCTGATGTTGTTTTTTTAAATCTATATTTTGTTTCCCTTCATTATCTTTCCTGGAATTATTATCTACATTGAATCATTTTCATCAGCACACAAATATCTTGTTGTTTCTTCCATTTAGAAAAGTACATGGACCCCATGAACTCTTCCAGCTATTATCTTATTTCTCTGCCTCTCTCTATGTCCAAACTTCATGAAAGAAGTGTCTATGTTTGGCTGTGCTTCCTCACAATCTCTCCCCAGCCCACTCCAAGACAGCTCTGATCTCATTGCTACACTGAAACCACTCTTGCAGATGTCACCAAGAAGCTCCATCTTGCCAAACACCATGTTCAACTTTCAGTCTCATTTCACTTGACCTTTCAGCAACTAACACAACTGCTTGTTCCCTCCCTTTTCAAACATGTTCTGCAGTTGGTTTCCAAGAAAACACTCCTGTTTCCTTGCAATGTGGTGAACCCCTGCATTTCAGTTTCCTTTGCTATAGTCTCCTGCTTCAAACATCTAAATATTGGAGTGTCCCAGTCATCTCCTCTCCTCCTCACTTTTCTATGGTGAATCACTCACAAGTCTTTTCATCAAATTCCATGATGTTAATTTCAAATGATTCCCATATCATTCCCACATCTTAGCCCTAACCTCTCACCAATGCTCTAGACTCATACATACAACGGCCTTCTCAACATTTTCACTTTCATGTCTGGTAGATATCCCACGCCTAACATTTTCAAAAGAGAACTCTTTAGTCTTCCCTCCCACTCCAGATTTTCTCTTCTCTCAGTTTTCTACATGTCAGTAACTGACAATCCCAGTCACTCAAATGCTAGGGCTTTAAACATGAAAGGCATCCTCAGTAACTCCCATTAATCCCACCTTCAGCGAGTACTTGGAACTGACCTGCATCACGTGTCTTGATCGTGGCCCCTCTTCACTGCCGGCACTACTACACCCCATGTCAAGCCGCCATCATCACTCACCAATCTTTCCTTCCCAGCGGTCTCTTTATTTTCACTTCCATCTCCTGGAGGTCTTTCTTCATCTACTACCCTGAGTAATCTTTTAAAAATAGAAGTTTCATCACATTACTCTCCTAACCATAATGCTCCAAATTCATCCTATCACTCAGAGTACAATCCAAATTAATCAATTTTCACTTGTTTAATCCCCTCACTACATTTAAGATTATCTCCATACAGACCTTTCCTAGGGAAAAAAAAAAAAAAAAGCCATTCTCCCACTACTTCATCATTATCTATTTTCTTCAGCAGCAAATTTATTTTTCTTTATAGTACTTACCAAATTGCCAACATCTACTGGATCATAGAGAAAGCAAGAGAATTCCAGAAAAACATCTACTCTGCTTCATTGACTGTGCTAAAGCCTTTGACTGTGTCGATCACAAAAAACTGTGGAAAATTCAAGAGATGGGAATACCAGACCACCTTCCTGCCTCCTGGGAAACCTNTTTCCTAGGGAAAAAAAAAAAAAAAAAGCCATTCTCCCACTACTTCATCATTATCTATTTTCTTCAGCAGCAAATTTATTTTTCTTTATAGTACTTACCAAATTGCCAACATCTACTGGATCATAGAGAAAGCAAGAGAATTCCAGAAAAACATCTACTCTGCTTCATTGACTATGCTAAAGCCTTTGACTGTGTCGATCACAAAAAACTGTGGAAAATTCAAGAGATGGGAATACCAGACCACCTTCCTGCCTCCTGGGAAACCTGTATGCAGGTCAAGAAGCAACAGTTAGAATAGGACATGGAACTATGGACTAGTTCTAAATTGGGAAAGGAGTACGTCAAGGCTATATATTGATTGTCACCCTATTTATTTAATTTATATGTGGAATACATCATGTGAAATGCCAGGCTGGAAAAGGCACAAGCTGGATTCAAGATTGCCAGGAGAAATATCAACCAACCTCAGATATAGAGATAATACCACTCTAATGGCAGAAAGTGAAGAGGAACTAAAGAGCTTCTTAACAAGGATGAAAGAGAAGAGTGAAAAGGCTGGCTTAAAACTCAACATTTGAAAACTAAGATCATGAAGTCCTATCAGTTCAGTTCAGTTCAGTCACTCAGTCATGTCCGACTCTTTGTGACCCCATGAATCACAAGACACCAGGCCTCCCTGTCCATCGCCAACTCCCAGAGTCCACCCAAACCCATGTTCATCGAGTTGATGATACCATCCAACCATCTCATCCTCTGCATTCCCTTCTCCTCCTGCCTTCAATCTTTCCCAGCATCAGAGTCTTTTCCAATGAGTCGGCTCTNACAAGACACCAGGCCTCCCTGTCCATCGCCAACTCCCAGAGTCCACCCAAATCCATGTTCATCGAGTTGATGATACCATCCAACCATCTCATCCTCTGCATTCCCTTCTCCTCCTGCCTTCAATCTTTCCCAGCATCAGAGTCTTTTCCAATGAGTCGGCTCTTTGCATCAGGTGGCCAAAGTATTGGAGTTTCAGCTTCAACATCAGTCCTTCCAACGAACACCCAGGACTGATCTCCTTTAGGATGGACTGGTTGGATCTCTTTGCAGTCCAAGGGACTCTCAAGAGTCTTCTCCAACACCACAGTTCAAAAGCATCAATTCTTCTGAGCTCAGCTTTCTTTATAGTCCAACTCTCACATCCATACATGACCACTGAAAACACCATAGCCTTGACTAGACGGACCTTTGTTGGCAAAGTAATGTCTCTGCTTTTTAATATGCTGTCTAGGTTGGTCATAACTTTCCTTCCACTTTATGGTAAATAGATGGTAAAAATGGATGCAATGTCAGATTTTCTTGGGTTCCAAAATCACTGTGGACAGTGACTGCAACCACGAAATTAAGAGACACTTGCCCCTTGGAAGAAAAGCTATGACAAACATAGACAGCATATTAAAAAGCAGAGACATCACTTTGCCGACAAAAGTCCATGTAGACCATAAAGAAGGCTGAGCACCAAGGAATTGATGCTTTTGAATTGTGGTGCTGGAGAAGACTCTTGAGAGTCTTCTAGACAGCAAGGAGATCCAACCAGTCCATCCTAAAGGAAATCAATCCTGAATGTTCATTGGAAGGACTGATGCGGAAGCTGAAACTCCAATACTTTGGCCACCTGATGCAAAGAGCTGACTCATCGGAAAACACCTTGATGCTGTGCAAGATTGAAGGCAGGACGAGAAGGGAGCAACAGTGAATAAGATGATTGGATAGCATCACTGACTCAATGGACCTGATTTTGAGCAAACTCCAGGAGATAGTGAAGGACAGGGAAGCCTAGCGTGCTGTAGTCCATGGGGTCACAAAGAGTCAGACACGACTGAGTGAGTGAACAACAATAGTACTTATCATGAGGGGAGGGGCTATTTGGGCAAGTAATAATTTGAGAATGTGGCTGTGGTATAGCCAGTTACTGAGGTTACTGGCACTGTTGTTCATACACCTATATGATGGCTAGATAAGAATAAGAATTGGTAACATTTTCGTGTGTCTATGCCCATATGGTCAGAAGCACAGGGAAGCACTGATTAAAGAAGGAAGTAAAATTTATTCCAGTCACCAAAGTTAAGTAAGTGAAAATTTATCACTCAGTATCCACATTTCCAGTGAATATATGAAAAAGTGAAATCTCATTAATAACTTAGAAATGCAAATAAAGCTATAATGAGATTCTACTCCTCAGTCAAAATGGCTAGAACTAAAAAGACCCACAATACCAAGTGTTTGTAAGGATGGAGAACAAAGGGAAATCTCATATGCTACTGGTGAAAGTCTAAATTGGTACAATTAAAATGGGAAACTGCTTAGCAGTATCAATTAATATTTAAATTGATAAAAATATCTAAGTGCAATGATTCTGAGTTCTAGAACCAAAAGAAATGCAGATATGTGTATATCCAAAGACCAGCATAAGAAATGGTCACAGTTCCAATATTTGTAATAGCAAAAAACCCTAGAAAAAACCTGAATATTCATTAATAGTAGAAGAG
The DNA here is from genome assembly GCA_006410875.1 of Neotragus pygmaeus. Taxonomy (NCBI): domain Eukaryota; kingdom Metazoa; phylum Chordata; class Mammalia; order Artiodactyla; family Bovidae; genus Neotragus; species Neotragus pygmaeus. Next base: position 288,215 of record SJYV01035324.1, on the reverse strand, counting down.
GTAAGTAAATTGTGGTGTATTCATACAACATACTCCATTCACCAGGGTACGTGAATTAACTACAGCACCATTCAAAATATGAAAGCTGATTAAAAATAATAAAAAGTACACAACTCTATTTTTATAAAATTTTAAAAACAGGCCATATTAATTCATATTATTGGCAATCAGGAAAGGAACAGGAAAGGGAATGACTCAGGGTGATGGGCTAGAGAGCAGCTTCCAGGGGCTAGTGATTATATATTTCTCAATTTCAAATGTAGTTGCACAGACGTGTTTATCTAGTGATAATCCATTGCAATACCCTTATAATTTATACTTTTTAATATGTGTATTTATTTACATTAGAATTTTGTTCACAAATGGCTGTACCCCTGGTTCATCTTTTCATTTTATTAGCCAATATACAACTCAGCATGAGAACTTCCTAAGTAGCTCACTGGGGAAAAGAACCCACCTGCAATGTAAGAGACACAGATTTGATCCCTGGGTCAGAAAGATCCCCTGGAGAAGGAAACGGCACCCCACTCCAGTATTCTTGCCTGGAGAATCCATGGACAGAGGAGCCTGGCAGGCTGCAGCCCATGGGGTCACAGAGAGTCAGACATGACTAAGCCACTACACAACAACAAAACTCAGCATATCCATTTTCCTGACCAAATGAACACAGGCTTAATCCAAAGAAGCATCAGAAGACAACAAACCACAGGGGTAAAATTTACAAGTGGTGGCAGTGTAGCAGTGTAGAGAAATAAAACAAAACTTCTTTAAATTGCATCACAGAAAGTTTCTTTGAATTGAAAAAAATATGTTTCTTCACTGAAAATAAACCTTGACTATTCATCAGGATATAATTAGATTTTATGTATTCTGACACTTCTCAGTCAAATGTTGTTACTATTTAGTTGGTAGTTTCAATGTGTTTTTTGAAGCATATCTGTAATAAATTAGTACCTTATTTACCGCTTTGTTCCCAAAGCAAATAGTTACTTGGGATGTTACTTTCCTGTTTGTGAGATATTGCTATTTTTAACATATATTAGACATCCTACATACCTTGCATATACAGGTAAGGTGTATAGGAAAAAATGAGGGATGGTTTTCATGAAGTAGCTATGAAGAAATACACATACTATTGAATTTTTACCTGTTGGCAACCTAACTCCTCTGCATCTTTCCTTCTACATCAAGTCAAACATGAAAAGCAAATCCTTTTTGATAGAATTCTCTGTCCAATCTGATTATCAAGTACCCAATTTTATATATATTCTGCTATCTACCACATCCATTTAAAAAATTGGCATAGAGTGAACTTTATCCTCTTTAAGTTAGCATTAAAATTTGTTTTATGTATTTGTCAACTACAAATTGGTGCTTGCCATCTACCTCTCCCTTCTGGCTCAAGCTGGTAAAGAATCCACCTGCAATGTGGGAGACCTGGGTTCAATCCCTGAGAAAATCCTCTAGAGAAGGGAATGGCTACCCATTCCAGGATTATGGCCTGGAGAATTCCATGGACTGTATAGTCTATGGGGTCGCAAAGAGTAGGACACAACTGAGCGACTTTCACTCACTCACTGTCTACCACTACAAGGATTAAATCATGTGCTGCTGAGGCTGCTGATTTTCAACACCTCCTAAAAGGAGTTCAGGGTAAAAAGCAGAAGTGAGGCACTCGGTTGTGCTCAGGAGGTGGGTGGGGAACTGGAAGAACAGGTCTTCAGATTGTTAGATATTTTCATGAGTCCATTTTATGAGTCCAATTCTTATATCTTCTTATATCTAGAAAAGCACTAAAATCCTTTATAGTGTTGACTATTCTTACAACTAGCAGAAATCCGTGAACAAAAACCAGAGTTGTACTTAATTGCATGTACTCTCCCTTCACTAAAAGCATATATATACTGACTTTCCCTCCTGCCTCTTTGGAGCAGTTTCTCAGAGCTATCTGAAATGCCAACTCCTAGGCTATAGTCCTCATTTTGCCCAAATAAAACTTAACTTGCAACTCTCACATTGTGCTTTTTANGTACTCTCCCTTCACTAAAAGCATATATATACTGACTTTCCCTCCTGCCTCTTTGGAGCAGTTTCTCAGAGCTATCTGAAATGCCAACTCCTAGGCTATAGTCCTCATTTTGCCCAAATAAAACTTAACTTGCAACTCTCACATTGTGCTTTTTAAGTTAACACATTTAACTTAAATGCCATTATACTTCACATACACCCTTAGGTAAACAAAGAGGGTGTGTATATGTGTGTGTGTGAAATAAACTATAGTACATTTACCCAATATAATGCTATTGCCAAGTATAAGTAAATGAACTTCCACTATATCCAAAGGCTAGATGAATCTCAAACACAATTTTCAGTAAAAGAAAGTGACGCAGAGTGCACAGTACNAAACAGTGGAAACAATGTCAGACTTTATTTGGGGGGGCTCCAAAATCACTGCAGATGATGACTGCAGCCATGAAATTAGAAGACGCTTACTCCTTGGAAGAAAAGTTATGACCAACCTAGATAGTATATTCAAAAGCAGAGACATTACTTTGCCGACTAAGGTCCATCATTTAGGACAAATAAAGGAAAATAGGTAGGTAGACAGAAGAGAGAGAGAAATGAAAGAATGGAGGAATGGAATAATGGGGGCAGGGCCTCTGTGATGGTATAAATTGTGAGACAAAATAATATGTTATATCCTGAATTCTGTAGTCCCAAGTAACCAACTCATGATCCTGATAGTTGAAGGACATCAAGCTTGATAATTGTTATTCAAATTCACTATAGTTTTATTTTAAACTTTGCTTACTTGATCTGTCAGCTTCTAAACAATGTATATTTCACTCCTACTTTCAGTGATTTCTGACTTAGGTAATTTGACTTTGGTGTTCATAAAGTATAGTTGTTGTTGTTGGTTTGAACCTTTTTCAACATTCTGTACAATGCTTTTCACTTTGATTAATCTTGACCTTGAATTCTATTTTGTCTAATATTACTATTTTAAAGTAGGTTTTTTTTATCATTGTTGATTTTTATTAATATTTGCTAGAATATCTTTGAGGTGAAATCACTCAGTTGTGTCTGACTCTTTGCGACCCCATGGACTATAGTCTACCAGGCTCTTCCATCCATGGGATTTTCCAGGCAAGAGTACTGGAGTGGGTTGCCATTTCCTTCTCCAGAGGATCTTCCCGACCTAGGGATTGAACCCAGGTCTCCCACATTGTAGGCAGACGCTTTACCATCTGAGCCACCAGGGAAGTCAGAATATCGTTACTCATCCATATATTTTCACCAACATGGGTCACTTCATGTGTCTCATAAGGAACATAGCTAGATATTCATTTTTCTTACCTGAAGTTCTTTGTTTTTCACAGAGTTACTTAAACCATTTACGTTTATTTCTCATACTTTGAATTTCTTCCAATCATTATTTTTGTGTGCATTATATTTACTGTGTGTTATTATTTCTTCTTATTTTACTATTTGATAAACTCACTAGGTTGTTGATACTTGTTTTACACATCATTTTATTCCATGTTCTTCCTTTAATTGTTTAGAAGTGATATTTCCTATCTATTCTATTTGAGTAGTTTCACTCAAATTTCTACCATGTATATTCAAAATTGATGTAAAACTTACATTTACGTGTTGAAGCCTACTTCTAATCCACACTTACAACCTCCTATCCTCTCCCTTTTCCCCTGAGCATCCATATGTTGAAATTATGAGATTTTAGTTCCAAATTTTATTACACTTTAAATAATTAAGATTCAATTATAAGTTATGCTTTTTTTTTACTCAGTACTGCTTCCATATTTTTCTCGAGTTTATTTTTAACAATGCTAAGTATATTCTCTATTATTTCACAATAGTGTTCACAAGTAGCATATTTTGAAGTGTCTTGTTGTCTAAAATGTCCTACTTTACCTTCATATTTGAATGACAGGCTGATAGGGTGCAGAATAATATTTTCACACAGATCTCTGAAAATACTAATTATACATATAATTACATCCCTTCAGATATTCCTTATTTCTAAATGAGATACCTGTTTTTCATGATGGTCCTCCTTTAATGTGTCATGATTTGGGATTGTGAGGTCATCATCTTATTAACTGTTTCCCATTAGCCCGTCTGTAATCACAGCCTCTCTCCCAACCATCATCACCCTAGATACCTGGCACAGGGGTCATCATCCTTTGTGGTGTCATCAACCACCCTGGGCATCACCCCACTCCCAGAAGAGCAGCTATTATGTAAAAGAGGGGAGGAGGCCTCTCACCTCAAAGATTCATTCACACCCCTCTCCTCTCCTCACCCAACACCTCTAGCTCCAGGTCCCCCAGGGCAACTGTGAAGTCCTTTCACACCTTCCCCTGCACCAATTATAAGGAGTTCCCCTGGTGGCTCAGACAGTAGAGAGTCTGTAATTTGGGAGAGCTGGGTTGGGAAGATCTCCTGGAGAAGGTAATGGCAACACACTCCAGTATTCTTGCCTGGAGAGTTCCATGGACAGAGGAGCCTAGAGGGCTTAGTTCATGGGGTGGCAAAGAGCTGGACAGTTGGGGCTGTGGATTCCTTTTTCAATCTGATCTCATCTAAATTCCAACTTTCAGAGATTCCTCATAATTCCTGACCCACTAATACTACCCTTTTTAAACACATTTAAACGTTATATCTGTTTATTCTAAGGACTTGAGATGGGTGGCAGGGGAAAGAATATGAGTCTGCACAATTCATCCCTTTGGCCTAATTCCCATCATTACTAACATTGTTTTAAGTTACACACCCTCCATAGCTTCACACTAAATCTAAATAAATTAGGTCTGTATTGCACACTCTCACAAACAGTAAACTACACTATTTCAATGACATGCTTGCATTAGGCAAACATTCTTAATCTTTCTACCCAAGAAGTAATAATTTCCTGAATTTATTTTTATCTTTTGGAAAGGAGATGCAGATTATCTGATAAGAAATCGCTGCTTCTTGGCTTGGTGACCCTTTGAGGCATCATTGCTTCTTTCCTTCTCCTGTTCTGTCTTATCAAACCCTAGAAGTCTGCACAGGCTGATCGTCAGATTTTGAGGTATATTTTAAGACCTTTTTCCTTTTCTCAAAATCCAAACCATAGAATTTGCATTAAGATGAAATTACATAGACCCTATGTCAGGGGCCACAACTACACACCCAGTCCATTGCACTTACTGCCACATGCACACAGCCAAGACAAGTGTATGCATTTCACATATATCATCCTTTCCGTCTAAGGAACATTCCTAAGTCACTATGTTACGAAGAATTCCTCAATTCTGTGCAGAGATATAGAGACCAGTGCCTAGGGCTGAATCTTTTCTGGGTCTCTGTGATATGTTTGTTTGTGACTGCTAAGTACTGACTGCTACATATCTCACCCACTGTAACATGAGTGAACAAACAAAAAATGTTTCAGTGAGTAAATACATAACAACAGGCAATCTAGTGGATGTGACTAAAAGCTGAGACTCACGTTGAATTCAGAGTTTTCTACTTATCAAATGTGGGATCTTAGCTAGATTATGTATCCTCTCTGCCTTGGTTTCTGTATCTATAACGTGAAGACAACAACAGTTGAGTATTNTGGCCAGGCCTGGGCAATGGAGCACTGAGGAATGGATCAGAGGTTGGAGAGAGCAGCAAAGCAGCAGGAGGAGGCATGGAATCCTTGTAGCTTATTTCCTAATTCATAGTGTACCAGCTACTGTTCGGCGTTTAATTCGTTGTGACAGCTCATTTTACTCCTTAAAGCAGAGAGGGGAGAAAGACTAGAAAGAGGCAAAGGAGGGCTTTCACAAACTTAACCCAGGGACATGAGAACTGGCAGTGCAACAGAGGAGAGAAAACTTCACTTTCCAAGAGTAGCAGGAATGAAACTTGGAAGAGCAGACAAGGTGTGGTATGATGGCTTGCTGAACCACCCGGGTGCTGCAAGAGGCGGTACAATATGGGTAAGTGTGAGAGTGTGGACTGGAGAAGAGGTTGGCATTCTGCTGATTACCCTCCTGGCCAAGAGGAAGCAGAAAAATGGCGAAAGCAATGATGGGACCAAGCCAAGGCATCAAGGCATGCTAGGAATGTTTTAACATCAGTGGTATATTTGAAGGAAAGGGAAGAGATGGACTCCAGTTCTTTTTCGGATATAAGTGTGAACCATTAAGAGACCTGATCCAGTGGTCTTTCCAGATGACTCTTACAGACATATTCCTCCTCAAAGTGCTCATCACTTCTATGGCCTACAAATGAAATTTGTTCTCCCTGCTGGAAGACCTAAATGATATCCGTGTTCTAAGTCGCTTCAAGTGTGTCCGATTCTTTGCAACCCTATGAACTGTAGTCCACCAGGCTCCTCTGTCCATGAGATTCTCCAAGCAAGACTACTAGAGTGGGTTGCCATGCCCCCTTCCAGGGGATTTTCCAACTCAGGGATCACACCCGCATCTCTTATGTCCCCTACATTGTCAGGTGGATTCTTTACCACCAGTGCCACCTGGGAAGCCCTGCCACCACTACACGTCTCTGCCCTTGGGTTTAAGAGAGAAGGTGACAAGTTCCTACTAGACAAAGGACTATCTAAGAAGCAAACCTAAAAAATTTTTTTTTTCTCTCTCTAAAAAGAAAACATCTGAGGAGCAGCAAGTAGTTCAGTATCTACTAAGAAAAAGTAAGTGGCAAGGGGATGAAACTCCTGAGAGTCCCTTGGACTGCAAGAAGATCCAACCAGTCCATCCTAAAGGAGATCAGTCCTGGGTGNTTCCGTCTAAGGAACATTCCTAAGTCACTATGTTACGAAGAATTCCTCAATTCTGTGCAGAGATATAGAGACCAGTGCCTAGGGCTGAATCTTTTCTGGGTCTCTGTGATATGTTTGTTTGTGACTGCTAAGTACTGACTGCTACATATCTCACCCACTGTAACATGAGTGAACAAACAAAAAATGTTTCAGTGAGTAAATACATAACAACAGGCAATCTAGTGGATGTGACTAAAAGCTGAGACTCACGTTGAATTCAGAGTTTTCTACTTATCAAATGTGGGATCTTAGCTAGATTATGTATCCTCTCTGCCTTGGTTTCTGTATCTATAACGTGAAGACAACAACAGTTGAGTATTGAATATTGAATATTAATTGAGTATTGAGTATATTAATTGAATAGTTGAGTATTTGAGTATTAAATAACTTGGTGTGTGCAAAGCCTAGAATGGTAGTTGGCACACAGCAAGCCCCGTTTAAGTATTTGCTCATATGACTAATATCACCATGTTCACTAGAATGAGCTAATCTGTGACTATTTTTGGAAGGAGGGCATGTCTCTTGGCACTTTTCTGATTTCTCACGTGGAGATGATATGAATGGGCATCTCCGCAGGGCAGACCCTAGAAGGGTCACAAAGTTGAGAAGTCACCGTCAAAATACTGGGCTGATGCCCAGGCACCCTCTGGAGAAGTGTGACTCTGTGTCCTTCAGAGCTCTTAAGAAAGTCCAGAACAACTCCCTGCAGCTCAGCAAACTCATCAACCCACATCTGCTTTGGGAGCCAAGTGGCCCAGAAGTACAGAGCTGCTGCATCGCACACGCTCTCCAGGCACAACTCAAAGAGCCAGTCTGGGAGCTCAGACAGCCGGCTTCTGCCTGATCACATGCAGTATCAGGTCCTGCGATTTTAGGCTCAGTAAATGGCAATCAGCATGAGCCTGATCAAGTCATACTAAGCTTTAGACAGAGAGTAACTCTGAATCAGTTCCGGGGGTCCAGGGTGACTAGGAGCACCCTCACTGCCAGGGCCTGCCAGGAGCCCCTTTTCAGTCCCTTGTCTTTGTGCAGTCAGTATCCCCTGGATGCAGAATGCTAGCCTAAGTGCCCAGGAAGGGTGGGGAGGGACTATTAGAAAGGAATGAAAAGTGCTGTCCTTGGGTTACAGAAAAGAATAGAACCTGCTTATGGTTCTTGGTTAGTTAGAACTGAATAGAGAGACCTGATGGATGAATCTTTTTCCCTTTCTTTCAACTTTTTATTTTACATTGGAGCATAGTTGATTAACAATATTATGTTAGTTTCAGGTGTACAGCAAAGTGACCAGTTACATGTATCTATTCTTTTTCAAATTGTTTTCCCATTTAAGTTACTACATGATATTGAGCAGAGTACCCTGTGCTATACAGTAGGTCCTTGCTGGTTATCTATTTTATATCTAGCAGTGTGTAGCGGTCAATCCCAAACTCCCAATCTATCCCTCTCCCACCAACCCTTCCCTCTGTGACCATAAGTTTGTTCTCTAAATCTGTCACAGGCTTCCTTTCTTTTTATACAGACTGACTAGATTGTAGTTTGAGCAAGTATATCCTTGGCTTTCCCTCTGCATCTTCCATTGTCACTTCTGCCTCACAGGCTCATAGGAGGATGCATTTGTTTGAATTTCTCATTAATGCAATAGTTCTATTTACAAAATGCTAGAAAGCAATAGTCTAGTTTGAAGACATGGCCCCCGCCTTGCTTTCCTGAAGATGTTCTCTCAAAGCATGGTCTCTCATGCTTTGTACACACACACACACACACACACACACACACACACACAGCTCTGTCATTTCTTCATCAGGAAACACACAGTCCTAACCAAACCAGGTCAGGCAGCAAAAGCAACTATCAGAAAAACGCTTTTCATCAGAGCATGCCAGTATCGGGTGAAGATATGTGGGTGCCCCAGAGACTAATACTCTGCTTTCTCAGCCCATGCACAGTCATTAAATTATTGACAAAAGGACATCTGCTGAAAGTATTAAGAGGAGAGAAGAACGCCTGTGGCTGCTTTCCTCCTCTCCACTGTCCTGAGCAATTCACCTTCCAGCCTCAAACTTGTATTCACAACTTAGCAGAACAAAAGTCCCACAATTAACCAAATCTGTACTCTTCAGAAGGCAAATTAGTAACTGTAGGACCTGCTGGTGGTCTCAGGTTCATTACCCCTCTCCACACAGAATGTTACACCAAATTATTTCAACAATTCAATCCAAACAATTCTTACTCAGAAAGGAATTCTGGTCAGTGTGAATCTCCCCCTCTCATTAAACCTCTGAGGATGCTTGAGTGGCTTTATAGATCAACACCCCACCCACCCTGGGCAGTACAGAATGGGGACCATGTGGAAAACAGGAGCAGAGGTGGGAGGGCCGCTGTGTTCTCAGCCTCAGGACAGGCTAACTGGTAACAGAGACAGGACAGAGGGACCCATCCTGTGAGCATAAGGCCTTTTTTTTTTTTTAACAAAACCTTTAAGAGTCTAGAGAACAAAAGGGACCAAGAGTGTAGAGTCATGCTGAAGTGGCAGCTTCAGTCATATGCAGTATCATTCAGAATTTATGGGAATTCAGTTTCCAGTTTCCATTCTGATTTCCTCCCTTTGCAAGCTCCTTAATATGACACTTGCATTGATCTCAGGGAAGAGTCCTGGAAAAGGAGTCATTGGAAAAGACCCTGATGCTGGGAAAGATCGAGAGCAGGAGGAGAAGGGGATGACACAGGATGAGATGGTTGGATGGCATCATCGACTCAGTGGAGGAATATGAGCAAGCTCCGGGAGATGGGGAAGGACAAGGAAGCCCGATGTGCTGCGGTCCGGGGGGTCGCAGAGAGTCAGACATGGCTGAGTGAGTGAACAACAGCCGCACAAATTCCTGGACTCTCCCTGCGCAAGAAGTGCTGTCCAACAGGGACAGGTAAGAGCCACTGCATGCACTTTTAAGCCTCCTAATAAGCACATTTTAAAAAGTAAGAAGAACCAGGTGAAATTAAGCTTGGTAGCTTAGTAACCCAATATATCCAAAATAGCATCATTTCAACCTATAAACCATATCAATACCTATTATTTTTTTCATACCGTGCATTGGACAATGTGGTTATTAAAGCTCCCTGCTTCCAGGGAGTTTTCAGTCTGAAGAGATAGTGAAAGTATGAAGACCATGTATATGTGAGGTGGCTATCTGAGGGTTTATTCCAGAAAAAAAGAGGTGGGATAGTTGAGTGATTTAGGGTCAAGGAGGCTCNTCCCTGCTTCCAGGGAGTTTTCAGTCTGAAGAGATAGTGAAAGTATGAAGACCATGTATATGTGAGGTGGTTATCTGAGGGTTTATTCCAGAAAAAAAGAGGTGGGATAGTTGAGTGATTTAGGGTCAAGGAGGCTCTGAAGTCAGACACAGAACCTCGGCTCTGTGTCTTACTAGGGGTGTGACTTAGAACAATTTGCCTAACTTCTCCAAGCTTCAGTTTCTTCACCTCATAGGGTTGTTTTGAGGCCTGGCTCTAATTAGCGGCAGGAAAATATCAACTCCAATGACATAAATTATATAAAATCTTTACTATCATTGATATTTTAATTGAGAATTTGGCATATTCTCTTATCTCTAAACCCTTGAAAAAGATCCAATGGCTGACAAAGTCCTAGGATGAGAGAGAGAGAGATAATTAGTTATCTCTAAGGTCCGTCTAGTCAATGCTACAGTTTTTCCAGTAGTCATGTATGGATGTGAGAGTTGGACTGTGAAGAAGGCTGAGTGCCGAAGAATTGATGCTTTTGAACTGTGGTATTGGAGAAGACTCTTGAGAGTCCCTTGGACTGCAAAGTGATCCAACCAATCTATTCTAAAGGAGATCAGCCCTGGGTGTTCTTTGGAAGGAATGATGCTAAAGCTGAAACTCCAGTACTTTGACCACCTCATGCAAAGAGTTGACTCATTGGAAAAGACTCTGATGCTGGCAGGGATTGGGGGCAGGAGGAGAAGGGGACGACAGAGGATGAGATGGCTGGATGGCATCAAGGACTCGATGGACGTGAGTCTGAGTGAACTCCGGGAGTTGGTGATGGACAGAGAAGCCTGGCATGCTGTGATTCATGGGGTCACAGAGTCAGACACGACTAAGCGACTGAACTGAACTGAATTAACTAAACAAGAGGGGAAAGAGAAGATGGAAATGACAAACAAGACCAGCAGAAGGAGACAGGAAGTCTTTGTAGACAGAGACACAGACACCAGATTTGTCTTATGTCTAAAATTGGGCTTCCCAGGTGGCACTGTAAAGAACCCGCCTGCCAATCCAAGAAATGTAAAAGGCATGGGTTCTATCCCTGGGTAGGGAAGATTCCCTGGAGGAGGGCATGGCAACCCACTCCAATATTCTTGCTTGGAGAATCCCATGGACAGAGGAGCCTGGTGGGCTACAGTCCATAGGGTCACAAAGAGTCAGACATAACTGAAGCAACTTAGCACACATGTCTCAAGACACTGAAGCAGCAAAGAATTCAGGGTTTAATGAATGGAGGTATTTCCTGACTACCATCCGACTGGTACAGAGGCAGCAAAATGGCCAGATCAGCTCAGAGCACAATTCCATGGTTTATGGAAACAAAAAGGAAGAAAGGGAACAAGGAGAGCGGAAGTCTGTGGGTACCCCAGAGGGTACTTCACTATCCAAGCCCACCCATCCTAGGGAATCAGAGTGGTTCTCACAATACATTTCCTCTTCCCTGTCTGGATTTCCGGGCCACAGTCTGTTTTCAATACTAAATGACAAAAAGATGGTAGGAATTAGGACATCAATGGAGGGAAACATCCAAGTCTCTGAGGTTGCGGGGACTTAATCTAATCTCTTATCTTATCTCCCCAACCCTCTTCTATGGTACAAGATCTTTTACTCTGTACTTGGCCGTTTGTCCAGGTAAGCTCTTCCGATGACAAGGCTGCTTACAACTCTACAGTCTAGAGAGGTCCCCCCAGTATGGAGCCACAGCACGCCTGTGCTCTGAGCTCCAGGTCACTCTCTGCCTTTGTTTGCCTTCTGGACGTGCATAATATCGCCTCTACCAGCCGATCTTCCAACACACAAAAGCAGCCATCACATCTCCCCTTGACTTTTTTTTTTTGATGCCAAACTAAACAACTCTTTTTTTTTTCCCCTTCCACTTATTAGTCAAGGTTTCCAGGCCTCTCCTTTGGCCTTCGCAGAATCTGTTACTTTTTTAAAATTTTTCTTTTAGACTGCAAGGCACGGCGTGGAGCGCACCGTCCGTACAGGGGGCTATCGTTTGCAGCACTCGGCTCGGCAGCCCCATCGCTCAACCGCCTGGCCGCTGTCCTGGCTGATCAGCCCTCCTCCTTCCTCTTCCACAGGACACGCTGTCTAGTCTCCTTCCACGATGGTTCTCAGTCTTCCCCGACCTCACCTGCCCCTCCACACCCCTGCCTCAACCCAGGGCCTCATGACCCTCACCTGGATTCCTGAAAGGGTCTCCAGTGGCTTTACCCTCTCACCTGTGCAATCCATCTTTCATCCTGTTCACCCTTTCTGATCCATAAACCACGCGCTTACAGAGACACAACCCTTCTGGCTTCATATGTCTTTAACTCTGCGGTCTAGTCTTCAAAGCTCTCAGTGATCCGGCTTTAAGCCATTTTCATTGTCCTCTTCACCTTTCTAGCCACGCCAGGGCCCCTTGCCCTTTTCCTCAGTCTCAAATATTCCTACTTCCTCCCTGGTTATACAGAGTTTTTGGTCATCCTTCAAAGTCCAGAGCAAGTGTCATTTCTCCATGATTCCTCCAGTGTTCTCCTCCTTAGAAACCCTACAGCATATCAGCTGTACTTCCTGCTGAATCATTCATGTACTATTTCTTTTGCTCTGTTTTGTTCTTCTTAACCAGATACGGTTCCTGTGCTCCAGGAGGTTCCGATCTAACAAGAGAAATAAACATGCGAAGAGCAAACAGAATCCTGATGCTCTAAAGGGAGATGGTGTGGGGATCTGGGGTGTGAGCTGTTGCTATTTAGTTTCTAAGTCCTACCTGACTCTTTGCTACCCCATGAACTGCAGCATGCCAGCTTTCCCTGTCCCAGGGGTTTAACCAAACAGACTTTGGGATCAAGGAATGCTTCACAGAGAAAAAGACAGTGAAACTGAGTTGTGACGTAAGTGAGAGTTCCAGGCAAAGGGAGTTATCTGTGAAAAAGCCATGTGACAAGTGAGATCATGGGTCATTTAGAAAAGTGAATATTTAACTTTGTGTCTCTTTGTAGCCTGAGGATGGAGTGTGGTAGGGATGAAGCTGAGAAATCGGCTGAGGTCAGCTCAGATAGGACCTTGAAGGTTATATACAATAGTGTGTGGGAGTCATTTCAAGGTTTAAGCAGGCAGTTGACTTGCAGAGATTCTGAGCTTAGAAATTCCATTTAGCAACAGATTGGAGAACAGATGACAGCCAGTTTGGAAGGGAGTCAAGAGAGATGCTGGAGAAGACTTTTTTGAGAGTCCCTTAAACAGCAAGGAGATCAAACCAGTTAATCCTAAAGGAAGTCAACCCTGAATATTTACTGGAAGAATTGATGCTGAAGCTCCAATACTCTGGCTCAACCTGATGCAAAGAGCTGACTCATTGGAAAAGACCTTGATGCTGGGAAAGATTGAGGGCAGGAGAAAGAGATGACAGAGGATGGGATGGTTGGATGGCTTCATCAACTCAATGGACAAAAGTTTGAGCAAACTCCAGGAGATGGTGAAGGACAGGGAAACCTGGCATGCTGCTGTCCGTGGGGTCACAAAGAGTCGGACATGACCGAGTGACTGAACAACAGGGAGACCTATTATGATGATGGAGGAAAACCTAGATACGGCAATGGGCCCAAAGGTACGGCAATGGGCGCAAAGGTACAGCAATGGGTCCAAAGTTTGGGCAACAGACTCAACATCTACCAGGCAGAAACTTCACATGGTAGACTTGAATGTGAACAGAAAGGAAGAAGGATAAGTGCTGTATCTCTGTTTAGCTCTTATTTTGTCTTATTTTTTGTACAAACTGCTCCCAAAGAGGCATTATTACACTCAACAAAGTTTGAAGTCCCTGATAACAGGCTGACCCTGATAAACAGGCACAGTCTTTCAAATCAGCTACAGACACGTCATGCTGGTGGTATCTTACCTAAGTACAGTCTAAATAAGCTTTTGCCAAATTTGCCAAAACACCCAATTTTTGGTAGGCAAGCTTAATTTATGATGTCATATAGGACACAATTTTTGCGAAGGAATACTTCCACAGGAAGATCACTTCGAGAAAGGCCTACTGTTGTGTCATTCCATGTTCATCCATCCACTTTTCATTTCACAATTGTCTATTGAGTGTCTCTCACATGCCTTGGGGACACAGCATCAAANGTATCTGAGACTTAAAGGGGAGGGGGATGGAGCCTGGGGGTGAGTTCAGAAAGGTGGGTAGCTCATGGAGGGACTCCGAAGTCATGAAAGAGAATTTGGATGTTCAGCAGATCAGCATGATCTGACCATGAAGATATTTGTCTCCCCAGAGATGCTGTCTAAGCCCATTCCTCAAACCCTGGGAGGAAAGAAGAGCAGTTTTCCATGACTGTGCCTTTCCTGGGAAGGTTCCACAGGGAGCAGGCCACATCATATCTGTGACCTTCATGTAGTAACACTTCACCAGGGATGTGCTCCAGCAGCTTTGGCAATCACAGGTATTATTTACCCAGGCACAGGAATGTACACAGCACTTGGTCCAATGGGGGAACTGAGCCTAAGAACAAAGTCTCTGTTGTGTGCCTGCTTGTATAGGGAGCCCATTCCTCTGTCCCCTGCCTCTCCCTGGACCATGAGGACCAGGGACATGAGGATGGACCAGAGCAGAGCCAACGAGCCTGCAGTGACTAAAGCATCACACAGAGATGCTAGAGAAGAAATGAAGGGCAGCGCTCCAGACGCGCCAGATGGCGGCCAAGTGCAAAAGCAATGGTTGTAGATGATGAGCCTGAGGTTGAAAGGTGGAGAAATGATGGCTGAGGAGAAAATCTGGCTTTGAGCCTGTTATAATGGAACAGTATCACAGCATCAGAATCACAGCTGTGAGACACTGGTCTCTTCTGGTTTCCCCAAGAAGAAACAAGCGATTGTTGGTTTCCCCAGGGAGAAACAAGCGATTATTTCTGAAACTCCAGTGGGGGGAAAAAAATGAAAGAGTCAAAGACAATTTCAATGATAAAAGCAAAACTGGGTGTATCAGGCCCCCATTTTCCTCCATCCTGTTTTCACACCAGGTCTTCTCTAAACCTTGAAGAAACAAGAGAATTTCTTAGAGTAAGAAAAAGAGACAGAATTGGAACTCATATAAAGAGGGAAAATATCAACGTCAAAAGAGCCTCTGGTGAGTAAGATCTGTTTTCTCTTATAAAGATTAAAAATATAAGAGCGTGCAATGGTGTTTTAGTCACTGTCGTTCTCCCTCTGTCCTAACCCTCTCCCCATAAACAAAAATATCCCCCATCCTTAGAAGAAGCCTGTTCGCAATTATTTGTAGATTCAGAGATGATGGTTCTTTTCCTTGTTATGAATGTGACTGGGACCATACCATCCACGCTGGGGTCTTGAGCTCTGTCACCCCAGTCACCAGAATTTCATCAATGCCCTCACAGTTGACTGGTGCCCATGTGTTGGTGATCTCACAGATACACNCAGAGATGATGGTTCTTTTCCTTGTTATGAATGTGACTGGGACCATACCATCCACGCTGGGGTCTTGAGCTCTGTCACCCCAGTCACCAGAATTTCATCAATGCCCTCACAGTTGACTGGTGCCCATGTGTTGGTGATCTCACAGATACACCATTGTAATGCTTCACTATGGTTTTTCCTTGGAGGAGGGAGTGGGGGTGGGGGTGTCCTGCATAGGTTCCAGCATGTACAAAACACTGCTGTCAGAATTATACCCCGTGTGGCAGCCTGAGCATATCACTGTAATCACAGGGGAACCATATTGGCTCCTGGTCAAATGCTGAATTGATTTTAAAATTGCTTTGATGACTTATATATTCAGTGCACAGTTTGGGGCCCCTGTTTATCTCTCCATATGCGCCGAGTCGCAGCTTGAGAGCATTTGATGCTTGCTCTAGTGGCCATTGGAAAATATAGGTTTAAGTCACATGGAGCATGTGCTTTCAGTTGCTGTTTCACATTTGGAGTTCATTCCTGGCTGGCCTCCAAAGCACTAGATGAGCAGATCTCTTTAAGATGAAATTTCAGTTTTATCTTTACATGGAATGCGTTTGAGTTAAACATATACATAAGTTGTGCACGATCTTATTTGGGGTTATACAGCACAGAGAGCTTGAAAGAACAGAAGAGGAGAGGAAAACAAAAGCATCGATCGCCCAGCCTATTGGTTACATTGGTCACATGTTCCCTGGTTTCCCTTCCAAGTTTAGCCAGGTGTTCCAGCCAGCAGGAGGTCTGCCTTTTGCCCAAGTCTCCCACCAGGAAAGAGAAGACAATCCTGCCAAGGTAGAGTGAAAATTCAGCACTGGACCAGAAAAATGAGACTTCTGTTCACTGAGGAATTGATTCATGAAAGAAAGGAGGAGGGGACTGAAATAAAAACCCAGAAGAAATCTAAACTGCAGATCTGGGGACAAGCTAAGCTCTTGTGCTATGTGTTAGATTAGCGAGGATGATAATTACCTGAAATTAGGAAAACGAAAAGCAAGACAGGAATGTGATAGCCTGAAAAACCAGAGTCCCCAGAGCCCTACTTGTCCTGTCATGACGGCCTGATCTTGCACAATTTTTCCCAGGGTGAGTATAACACAGAATTCCGCATGCTTAGGGACATGTTTGATGGATTAAACTAAAATCTAACCTGGGATATCCATTACATTGCAAGATGCATGCTTAATATACACGGAGTTGGGAGGCAAGTGTTTATGATGGGAGGCAGAGATGAGTCAAGCCTGCTTTTTAAAATTCATAAGATTAATGCTCATGTTACTCAAGGTCCAAAGAGTTCATGATTTCACTTTCTGATCATGCTTTAGTTCCCATCCCCACTAGAAAGATCTTAGTTGTTTCAATCCTGTCTCCAGAGACCTAAAATATTCTGAAGCCATTTCCAGGGGTGTAAAATGATAGCAAGCAAGCCCTGAATTAGCATCCTTCAAACCCTTTCAGGGCTCAATGTCCCCTGGAAAAGAGGCACAAAGCAAACAATGTTATAGCCAATCCTGGTGATGCTCTATCAACACCACTATTTTGTCTTTCAAAACACGGGGCCTAAATGCTGAATATGACAGAGATGGGTATATTAAATCTGGATCAGCTGGCTAGGGTATGAGGACAGCTGAAGTATTCACATCTCTAAGGTTGCCAATCCAGGTGATAGAGGATTAAGACCTAAAGTCAAGGAAAATATGATCAGCTGGTCTGGACCAGTCAACACATTTCAGAATAATGGTTTGAGGTCTGAGCATTGAAGTAAATTTCCAGTGGTGCTCAGGACACGTAAGTTTCAGAGCCCCTCACTTTGTACAGATTCTGAGAGGGACCATAAGTATGTGTTCCTATGGCCATGTGTTTTCATAAAACTTGTAAGATACCTTAATTACCATGGATACAGACTGCCATCTCTTTCCACTTTGTCTTGCCCTCCTTCATGTTGGGAGGCCATGTACATTTTGAGTATCTGATAATGGGAAGTCAAGTAGGGGATGCCTTGGCTTGGGTTTAGTATGATATACTTATGAGTTTTTCAGTAACTTCTGCATATAATTATCACTAATCATCCAGGGTAGCAATGACTTCTAATAATGGACATCTCACCCACAGGTCCAATTCATCCAGTTTAGTCCTAAAGGCCCAAAGTCTGAAGTAGTATTGTGATATGAATTAGTTCCACAGTACCAGCACCAAATGGAGAAGGAAATGGCAACCCACTCCAGTATTCTTGCCTGGAGAATCCCATGGACAGGGAAGCCTGGTGGGTTGCAGTCCACGGGGTCACAACGAGTAGGACATGACTGAACGCGCACACACACACCAGCACCAAAAGTCCATGGGTAGCAAAAGAGAACCAAGTTATGTAATGCATGAAGCCAGAAGCTATTCTGGCTTCTTTTCTGAATTTGTTGATGTTTGTGGTATCTGACAGCCTTTTGAAATGTTGAAGTTTGTTTCTTTTTTGCATTCTACATAAATATTTCGTTTCATATCTACTTTATACTAGAGCTGTGTAGAATAACCTTTTTTCCAAAGGAGTTCCAAAGGCTTGGATTTATCCCTGCCAATCATTCAAGGTGGTTTCCAGGAAGTCACCAAAGACCATCATAGACAGTAGGCAGAGGGTTAGTATAGCAAAATTTTTGGAACCTGAGATTTCGGAAGCTGAAAGAGCTATATGATCAACATTGCTAGATTCTGGTGTAGCTCTGACTAACCCTGCCTGACCAGTTCTTCACTGGATTCTGAAAAAAGTCTTTCACTTATAAACACCCTCTTCATTGGAAAAACAAAGCATTTTAAAGGAGAGCCCAGTTCTCCCAGGGTTATAAATTGTATACCATGTTTTTTTCCTACTAATGCTGTCATGCTCCAAGGGCTGGACAGAGTACCATGTTGAAGAAACTGTGATAATCCATAACATATATTTGGTTAAAACTTCTGTTATCACTGAACCCTAAGTATTGAGTTGGCCAGAAAGTTTGTTTGGGATTTTCTATAAAATGTGATGGAAAAACCTGAACAAACTTTATGGCCAACCCAAAATGAGGTCTCAAATTCAGTAGCCCCTCCCTCTTGCCTCAAATCCCTGTCTATACTCTGCCAGGATGGCAAGCTCCTTCCACCTTCCAGATTAAAATAAGGACGTGAAAACCAAGCTCATTATGATTGACTTAATCACTAGAACATATTCTCTCTTCCATTTCTAAAAACCCTGGAGTACTCTTTTGCACAAACACCAGGGTTTGTTTACTGTCCTGACATATTTTATTAGATCTCAACCTATTTCTTTCATAGTTCATTTATAACCCATACTCCAAAGAATGTTAATTAATAAAAGTAGCTGATGGAATACAGTGTGGTGTCAGGACCTATTAACACACATCTTTCTGCTGTACAAGGCATAATTTGGACGTTGACGTCTCAAGCTGTTTAAGTCCGGCCCATGGGTTAAAGTAAGGTATCTTCACTATAGGCAGGGTATTAAGAATTACAGCAAACCGGCTACAATTTAAGAGAAACAAGACCTAATAACCCAGAAAGAGTGAAGAAGAGGCAAGTTTAATCTCACATATTAAAACTGACCAAAAGTTTCTGAGACTATAAAGCTACTTTTAGGTATACATGCATTATATGGATACCTTATACCGTTAATAATATGCATGTGGCAGCAACCAGTTTAGGCTACATTCTGAGGTGTGTTGCTGTCAACTATCAGTTTAAAAAAATTTAATCATATGTCCAAAGTGATCAGAAGGCAAGAATAAAACATAATTCCATCATTTCAAATGACGAGTAAAGACAACACTCAGTATGAACACCACGCAACACCCAGAATACTCCCTCTATCCTTTACCAACACAAAACAGGAAGGTTTTACTGGAAAGGTCCCCAAATCATAAACAGCATCCGATGATATCTAGTCTCTAAATGGCCACCAATGATCCCTGCCCTCCTAGCATCCCCACTCCTGTGAAGTCTCATCCCACGCTGTATTAGATTTGGTCTGTATGGCCAACAGAAGATGGCAGAAGCGATGACACATTACTCTTGAGGTTAGGACATATGAGACTGTGGCTTCTTGGGTACTCTCCTGCTTTTCCTTTAATCCCTGCCTCCCTCCTCCCCTCTCTCCTTCTCTGCCTCTCTTCCGCTCCTTCCCTCCCCCCCCAACTTCCCTCTTCCCTTCATCACTTCTTCTGCAGCAGCAAGCTGCCATGTTGAAAACAGACCTACGAGAGGTGCCTGTTGTAGGGAAACTGAAGCCTCCAGCCAAGAGCCAGGAAGGCACTCAGGAGTGCTTACATTCACCTGAGTGGAGTGAGATTTGATGGTACACCCTACCCCACACACACCAAGTCACTACGGGCAGAGGACCTACCTCTGTGACCTCCCAGAGATGAGAAAAGCCGAGGTATAGACTTAAAACTGAGAGGGTCACACGCTAAAAACTACTCATCTCCCTTATTCAACCACACTATAAACAAGTGCACTTAGAGGCCAAGAGAATGGGATAGAAGACAAACAAAACCATCAGTGGTTCTGTTCTGTTTCCAGTTCAAGTTCACACATCTTCCTTTTTTACTGGAATATAGTTGCTTTACAATCTTGGGTTAGTGTCTGCTGTACAATGAAGTGACTCAGCTATATATACATATATATATCCCTTTTCTCTTGGGCCTCCCTCCCAC
>SJYV01035324.1:200856-267844 GCA_006410875.1 Neotragus pygmaeus | reverse complement strand
AGCTCATCACAGAGCATTAAGCTGAGTTTCCTGTGCTGTAGAGAAGGTTCCCACTAGCAATCTCACACATCTTCTTAATCCAGGAGAAAACTACAAGCTCAAGTCCCATACTTTAGAGGCACATTGAAATCACATGGCACCAAATTTCTTACAGTCAATTTCTTTGAATATGACTTTGCATTTGCTATGCATTTAGAGATTGTTTCTGATAAGTCAACAGAACTTTTCAGGAGCTGTTAACTTATGCAATATGTCAAGTAAGAACAGTATTTTTTTAACCTTCCAGGGAAAGAGAATATGAAACATTCAATTTTGAAAGTTCCCAAGGTACAGGCAATAGTGGCTAATTCACTGATATTTCTGGTGCTGATTCTATAGACAAGAAATCAGTATTTCTAATCCTAAACTTGGGAGAGAAACAGTAGATTTATAAGTGATGATACATATTTTAGGATGCCCTTTCCTTTTTCTTTGTTTCTTCCTCCTCCCATTTAAGAGTCTCATTGGCGACTTTTTTGCTACTATATTCTGGAATCCCTCTCACACTGCTCATGACAGCGCGAGCATATACAAGACATATCGAATGGTTTGATCTTAGTCACGTCCTTTCCAAATCAAACCTAGTGAGATCATATGAAAAAGAAAAATAAACAGTAACATTTAAAAACAGTATTATATAAATAACAAAGACAGCAGGAGAAGCAATACATAGGCACATTGTAATATCTTCCGAGTGAATTCTGACTTGATTCAAAGATGAAGCACACACAGTACGCTGAAGAATTAGAGCTGATATGTAACCAGGAAAGACCGAGAGCCAAAGCAACATACAGTCTTTATTCTACTAAGCTGTCAAAGCAAAGGAGAGACTTTTCTGATTCCATAGAAATTACCAGTCTTCACACATTTGAAAAAAATGAAAACAAGAAAAGTGCTATAATTTTACAGGTAATAGTGAGTAATTCTTCCCAAATATGTCCCCAGGCTTTTCCATGGAGCATTCCCTGCTACTCAGTCCTGGAAGCTGTTTCATAAACTCCACACAGACATCCACTTCTTCCAGGAGATGCTATAAGTCATAAACTTCTCATTCCAAGCAACCAGGAAACAGAACTTTATTTACAAAGTTAAAATAGAAGCTGCAATAAATAATTCCTGCCAGAAAGCTAAAAATAATTTTTAACTCCTAATTACTATAAAAATAAGACAGGGCAATGTTGGAGCCCAAGTTTCCAGCACTTCCTGGCTATGCAAATGTCAGAGCGTCACTTGGCAACAGCTGGACAAACAACAGAGTTTTGTGTCAACCAAGACAAAGCAACTGGCCATCACTGAGATGCCTTCAGGGGAGNTTCTTTCTTTCTTTTTTTTTTTTTGCTTTCCCCAGAAGTCACTAGTTAATTTCCCATTAGACTGAATCGAAAGGCAACAGTCTCAAGGATTGAATCAGCATCTGGCCATAATGCAAAGCAACTGTGTCAGTGAATCAGCACCTTTCTAAAATTGAATTTGACCAATGAAGCAAGCAGTCTGTAAGAACTTTTGTGTTCAACAACATCTGTCACTCATGGAGAGATTTCCCACTGCTCTAAATTTCCTATTTGCTAAATAGTTCCCACATCACTGATAAGTTGAGTCTGATTTTGCTCAGCTAATACTCATCTGTAGAATTAGATGTCAAGTATTGGTGGAATTACCCAGCAGAATAGACTGCCTGGGTTTGAACCTCACTATACCGTATACTAGTTTTATGTTCCTGGGCAAGTAACTTCATCTGATTTCAGCAGTGGTAAAGAGGAAATAACAATAGAACCTGTTTTAAAAGGTGGCTCTGAGTGTTAAGCACCAATGAGCATGTCACATGCTGGGCACCATGCCAGGCACTAAGCAAGTGCTCGGGAAGTAGTAATCCTCCTCATACTTGTTGTTTTTTCAGTCTTATTTCTATTGTTGTTATTATTACTGGTGCCAGACTATGAGAGTTCATTTCCTAAAATGGATGCCTAGTGTTAAAGTTATTAGCAATGTTAGCAGTGTTATTAGAAAGCACACTTATCAAGCCCAAACATGTGTACAGGCTTACAGTAAGTACAGAAGAAATCGGGTATGGGTTTTATCCTCTCAGAATTAATCACGGGTACTCTGTTGTTCCATTTGAGTCATGGAGCTGTTTCTCTCAATAATCTGCATGATGATTACGCTACATCTCTATTAAAACATATTCCAATCTCTTCTTAAACCCAGACTCATTCTCTGCATAATAATTCTCAACTTCTCCAGTGATAGAATCCACGGGATAGATGATGAAAAGAACTTTGAGAAATTCATCTCCACTCCAAAGAACAAAGCCATAGACAACAGGGAATCTACAATTTACTCATGTTCATATTCAAATTTATATATGAAGGCACCAATAAGGAAAACCTAGGAAAGCTGTAGACTAAATAACTCATCCACAAGAAAAAAAAAAAAAAATGGTGAGAGGCTCTGAAATGATGACTTCTTCATAAAAGGAAAATTCCTGCAGGGCAAGTCACCTGATTGGTTTTTAATGAAGTTCAGAGTTTAAACCAGTTATAAACTAAATCACACTGAAATCAAGTCAGGATCCCTCTAGCTGATTATAAAAATGAATGAATCTAAGAAGGTGCCATTATATTGCTCTCCTAAAGAACTTATTCTTCCCTTCATGCTACAGTCATCATTCCATAAAATACAGAGACTACTTGCAGGCAACTCTTTGAGTTAAGATACACATTTAGTCAACTGCCTTTTTGGAAAAATCCTTCTTCTCTCTCTAAGGTTGGGGAATAACGAAATACTTCATTTCAAATACTATAAGGCAATATACTTTGACAAAGGGTTGTGAGTAATAATGCAAAAGTCAACTGACATCTATTTGGAGCTTAGCAAAAATAAGTCAAGTAATTGATGTGTTTGAAGTTCCTACGTAAGTAGAGGACTAACATTTATGTCAATGGATGGAACTCATCTTGCCATGGTAAGAAAAAAAGAAAGAGAAGAAGTAAAGAATAACCATTTGTTGAGAGTCGTTATGAGTCAAACAATTGTAATTTATGTAGACTGTCATTTACCTCTCATAACAGTTCTATGGTGAAAATACTTGTCTCCATTTTAGGAATGATGAAAGAAACTGACATCCAAAGACCTTAACTGATCGGCCAGTGCTCCATAGCTACTACAGACTGAGCCGCCAGGGAGCAAAACTGTCCCTGTTCTTTACACGACGTGCGTGTAGTCACTCAGTCATGTCCGACTCTTTGCAACCCCACAGACTGTAATCCGTCAGGCTCCTCTGCCCATGGATTTCTCCAGGCAAAAATACTGGAGTGGGTAGCCGTTTCTTTCTCCAGGGTATCTTCCTCACCCAGGGATCGAACATCTCTCTCCCACATTGCAGGCAGATTCTTTACTGTTTGAGCACCAGGGAAGCCCACTTTACATTTAATGTTAACCTGCAAATAGACCAAGCTATTACGTACTCATGGACATTAACTTTGAAATAAGTTTAAAAATTATTAATTTGGGTGTTAAGAATGTACAGTGCATTTTGATATAGAAATATCATTGTAAATGACAGACTGGAAGATCAGTTTGCAAACAATTAATGAAACCAAAATTTCATATAAATGCTTAGTTGCTGCTGCATCAATTGTTGGTGATTTTGCTTTTCTTTACTTTCTTGGATTAGGTGTTTGGGTTTGTTGTGGGAGAAGGAAAGCAAAAAACTGCAATTTATAACTCCAGGTATTAGCCAGGGACTCTCTGATTGCAAGAAACAAAAACATTTAATAGTTTCAGGCAAGTAGAAGGAAGAAGAGGAATGAGGCTCAGAAGGGAAGTGAGCAGAAACAGACATTCTTATCCACCAGCACTGAGGGGGTCACTGCTAGCCTTTGCTCTGCTCTGTGAGGTTGCTTCTTTCTTCTCTCTCTCAGGGTAATTTTCTCTACCTCTCCATACTCAGGGGAAAAAATGCCCTACTTTATATCACGTCCCAATTCAAATACATCCTTAAAAAAACCAACCTCTGAATAGGTTAGTAAATACTCTCTGGAATATCTGGTTCACTGGAAGCTTGTATTTATTTTCTGCTCCAGCAGCAGAAAGGGACTCTCCAAACTCTCAGAGCATCAACGTGTGTCTTAGTCTGCTCAGGCTGTTATAACGAAAAGCTACAGACTGCCTGCCTTAAACAACAAACATTTATTTCTCACACTCTTGAAAACTGGGAAGTCCAAGATTAAGGTGTTGATAGATTTGAAAGACGGTAGACATCTGCCTTCTGTGACATCCATGTCTTCCTATGGATGAGAGAGAGGTCTGGCATCTTCGTCTTCCTGTAAAGACACTAAATCCCATCTTGGAGATCTGCCCTCATGACGTCATATAAATCTCATAACTTCCCCAAGGTCTCACCTCCAAATACCTTCACATAAGGGGTCAGGGCATCAACCTGTGAATTTGAGGGGGAGACAAATATTCAGTCCGTAACAACTTGTGCACCATTGCCTTGGTTCTTAGGCACACACAGCCCCACCACCATCGCCGGCGTCCCCACATTTCTTAGCCCTCTTCTTCCATTCCTGATCTTTCTTCTGCTGCTAGCACTTCTATTTCTAGAAGTGAAATAGATCTTCATTAACCAATATTAATCCAAAAAGCCTCAGGAAGAGTTGTCAGCCAAAGACCTTTGGAGAAGAGTAGTCTGGGCTCTGCAAGCTCCAACAGCATCTGCAGATCTCCTGGAGGGGTCCCTGATGGATAAATCTCCAAGAGCAGCATTCTTTGGGCAGAGCTGGGGATACCCATTTTGGATTCTATTTCAGGTACNACCTTTGGAGAAGAGTAGTCTGGGCTCTGCAAGCTCCAACAGCATCTGCAGATCTCCTGGAGGGGTCCCTGATGGATAAATCTCCAAGAGCAGCATTCTTTGGGCAGAGCTGGGGATACCCATTTTGGATTCTATTTCAGGTACAATCATCAGACACAGTACCATGGGCAAACTTCTTTCTTCTAAACATCAGTTAAAAAGCCTGCAGGATCTGAGTAGGTGGCCCCTAAATTCCATAGTTCTGGGACATGGACACTATACCAGTTTGGCCGTTCCTCCATTTATCATCATTTAAAGTCAACATAAATATACTTGATGCTTAAACTACATTTTCTCCCATATTCCAAATTACTTTACCTATTTCTGAACTTACGCTGTACACTTATTTTTAGTTCTTCAAAAATCATGATCAGTCACGAAGTTGTGTTGTTTTTATGAGTTTGCCTCTGGTTCTAGCACTCCAGGGAATTCATTCATTCATTCATTCTTTCAACCACTGCTTACTGAGCACTTCTGCCAGGCATAAAGAAAACTGCCAGACATACCAGGCCCTCAAAACAATCTGAACTTCAAGAAAACTGATCACCATAAAACAGCAGCAAAGAACACTAGCAGCTTCTATGAAGGCTAACTAATATGTCAGGCTAAAATATCTTTAGAGAACAGGGAGAAAATATAACAAGTACTTCAGTGTGGCTGAGAAAGCTGAGTCCTTACCAGACTCAGAGCAGCTTCCTTAAGCTGTCTTCTGACAATTAACAACGTCACAAAGAACTCTCATACAAACATGCAGAAAGGGAATGGGGGGCTGACGGAGAGGAACTGATGATCGGTTGGTTCCTAACTTCCATGTGCTTCCATTTTTATTTTCTTGCTAGTAGTGTGGAGGGTGTGGCAGAGACAGAAAGCATGCCACACATCTGTCATTCATTATGTGAAAAGTGAAAGTGTTAGTCGCTCAGTTGTGTCTGACTCTTTGTAACTCCATGGACTTTAGCCTGCCAGGCTCCTCTGTCCAGGGAATTCTCCAGGCAAGAATACGGGTGTGGGTTGCCATGCTCTCTTCCAGGGGATCTTCCCAATTCAGAGATCGAACCCAGGTCGCCCACATTGCAGGTGGTTTCTTTACCATCTGAGCCACCAGGGAAGCCCAAGAATACTGGAGTGGGTGCCCTAAACCTTCTCCAGGGGATCTTCCTGACCCAGAAATCGAACCGAGGTCTCTCGCCTCGAGGGTGGATTCTTGACCAGCTGAGCTACCAGGGAAACCACACTGTAACAAGGATGGTTCCCTAAAGTCCTAGCCAGCTAGCCAGCTGTGCAGGGTCTTCCTGGGCATTTCATGAACATACATCACCATCATAAGCGCAGGTCCAATAACAGAGACCTGTGCTTCATGTGATTGAATTTTTCCCTCCCTGTATTAGTCAGAATTCTCCAGAGAAACAGAAATTGAACATATACATTTTTTCAGAGACAGAAAAAGATTGATTTATTTTGAAGAATTCGCTCAAACAATTATTGGAGGCTGAGAAACCCCCAAAACCTGTCCTCTATAGGCCCTGGAGACTCAGGAAAGCCAGTGAGGTCAGTCAGTCTGAGCCTAAAGGCCAGAAAATGAGGACAGTCAATGATGTAAATCCCAGTCCAAGGGCATAGAAAGAGGAGATGAGATGTCCCAGCTCCACAGCAAGGCAGGAGAAAAGTGGCATAATCCTCCTCCCCCGCCTTTTGTNGCTGTACACTTATTTTTAGTTCTTCAAAAATCATGATCAGTCACGAAGTTGTGTTGTTTTTATGAGTTTGCCTCTGGTTCTAGCACTCCAGGGAATTCATTCATTCATTCATTCTTTCAACCACTGCTTACTGAGCACTTCTGCCAGGCATAAAGAAAACTGCCAGACATACCAGGCCCTCAAAACAATCTGAACTTCAAGAAAACTGATCACCATAAAACAGCAGCAAAGAACACTAGCAGCTTCTATGAAGGCTAACTAATATGTCAGGCTAAAATATCTTTAGAGAACAGGGAGAAAATATAACATGTTTGTCAAGTACTTCAGTGTGGCTGAGAAAGCTGAGTCCTTACCAGACTCAGAACAGCTTCCTTAAGCTGTCTTCTGACAATTAACAACGTCACAAAGAACTCTCATACAAACATGCAGAAAGGGAATGGGGGGCTGACGGAGAGGAACTGATGATCGGTTGGTTCCTAACTTCCATGTGCTTCCATTTTTATTTTCTTGCTAGTAGTGTGGAGGGTGTGGCAGAGACAGAAAGCATGCCACACATCTGTCATTCATTATGTGAAAAGTGAAAGTGTTAGTCGCTCAGTTGTGTCTGACTCTTTGTAACTCCATGGACTTTAGCCTGCCAGGCTCCTCTGTCCAGGGAATTCTCCAGGCAAGAATACGGGTGTGGGTTGCCATGCTCTCTTCCAGGGGATCTTCCCAATTCAGAGATCGAACCCAGGTCGCCCACATTGCAGGTGGTTTCTTTACCATCTGAGCCACCAGGGAAGCCCAAGAATACTGGAGTGGGTGCCCTAAACCTTCTCCAGGGGATCTTCCTGACCCAGAAATCGAACCGAGGTCTCTCGCCTCGAGGGTGGATTCTTGACCAGCTGAGCTACCAGGGAAACCACACTGTAACAAGGATGGTTCCCTAAAGTCCTAGCCAGCTAGCCAGCTGTGCAGGGTCTTCCTGGGCATTTCATGAACATACATCACCATCATAAGCGCAGGTCCAATAACAGAGACCTGTGCTTCATGTGATTGAATTTTTCCCTCCCTGTATTAGTCAGAATTCTCCAGAGAAACAGAAATTGAACATATACATTTTTTCAGAGACAGAAAAAGATTGATTTATTTTGAAGAATTCGCTCAAACAATTATTGGAGGCTGAGAAACCCCCAAAACCTGTCCTCTATAGGCCCTGGAGACTCAGGAAAGCCAGTGAGGTCAGTCAGTCTGAGCCTAAAGGCCAGAAAATGAGGACAGTCAATGATGTAAATACCAGTCCAAGGGCATAGAAAGAGGAGATGAGATGTCCCAGCTCCACAGCAAGGCAGGAGAAAAGTGGCATAATCCTCCTCCCCCGCCTTTTGTTCTCCTGGACAGACTGAATGACAGCCACCCACACTCAGGAGGGCAGTCTCCTTTACTGCATCCACTGACTTGAATGCTAATCTCATTGTAGAAACACTCCACAGACACACCCAGAACTAAAATTTAATATACTCTTTGGGTATCCTGTAGCCCAGGCAAACGGACACAGAAAACTAACCATCACATCACCTAACACATCTCTATGGGTTTGTATTCTGTGTGAATACTTTATAAGGAGGGCTAAGATGAGATGCGGGAGAAGGCAATGGCACCCCACTCCAGTACTCTTGCCTGGAAAATCCCATGGACGGAAGAGCCTGGTGGGCTGCAGTCCATGGGGTCGGTAGGAGTAGGACACGACTGAGCGACCTCACTTTCACTTTTCACTTGCATGCATTGGAGAAGGAAATGGCAACCCACTCCAGTGTTCTTGCCTGGAGAATCCCAGGGACGGGGGGAGCCTGGTGAGCTGCCGTCTATGAGGTCACACATAGTCAGACATGACTGAAGCGACTTAGCAGCAGCAGCAAGGTGAGATGGGGCCCAGAGTAATTACAGAAATGTGATATAAAAGCAGCCATAGGATTCCCACAGGCCAAAAATGTGCCAGAAGTCTAACCAAAGAACAAGAAGGAAGATCTGCCCCGCTCTGCCTCTTTCCTAATATCTCCATGTTCCCATCTCCTCTCCATTCCCAGGCTGCCATCCTGACTCACTGAAACTGGGGTTCCCAGGGAGTCTCCCTCAAGCTATGTTTTCTGTTCTTCAATCCTATTTTCAAAACTTATATTATCTTCCCCTACTGATTCCATCACAATCCTCCTGTCTCAGAAATCTGATTGTCTATATCAAATATCTGGACCTGGCATTCAAAGTTTCCTGTTCTCCATTCCCGTCAAACTGGTCTCACTCCCACACATGGCATGCTCACTCCTGCCCCTCTGCCATACTCCTCTTCTTGAACATTTGACTACCTTACCATCACAAGCTTGAATCTTTCTGTCCTTTCTACTCCCTGCACGAAAATCAGCTGTGACCACTCTGGCCTTCCCCAGTTGAAGGTCCTTTCACTGAACACCTCCAATACTGTATCAAACAATTTTGCAAGTTATGATGTATTTTAGTATCTTTTAATCTTGTCTCTCTAGTTAGACTGTCAACACCTGGCACTACACCCATGATATAAACTCTATAGGTTTTCAAGAAGTGAAAGAATAAATGATCATACTGGCCATATCATCTATCTTATTTATCCTCACATATTGAAGTCACCCAAGATAAGTACCAATGTTTAATCCAAAAGCATTGATTTAATGGTTTCCAATTGTAGCACCTGGAAGAGTCCTGGAGTAATAATAATGTAGGCAAACTCATGCCTTCACAGAGCAGAGTGCACAAGGAAGATGGAATCAAAAGTATAAATAGTTAGCTGAACTGTCTGGATATATAGAAGATGATAAGACAGCTGCCATGAACAATCCAAGGACTCACTCAAGCAGGAGAGTGGATTTTAGGGCAGTAAGATGGAGGCAGAGAGCAAGAAGTGTCAATGGATTAATAATGAAGAAGGGCATGGAGAAAACTGACCATATCTCAGTGTGGACAAGAGAAGAGGTAAAGTAATAAAGAAAACAGGTAAAAGATGTATAGGCAACCTGAGACCCATTTAGCTCTGTCTCCAAAATGAGACTATGTGCCTGTCAAGAGTTGGAGCAGGGGCTTGTTTGTTAATTTGTTGATTCTAACTCCAAGTATCAGCATATATATAGTATCTTTTCATTGATTCCAGGTGTTCTGTGTGGGTTCTCTTGGTGATTCATTGGTTCATTTACCATTTTATTAGGTACTTACTGTTTGTTAGATTTCCTGCCAGGTGATGTTAAAGCATACAAGACACTGGGCTGGCCCTTCAAGTGAAAATAAGACTGACAAAAAGGAAGAAAAATGATACTGCAAGAAGAGAATCAAAGTCCTTATGGGTGAGGCAAGAGTAACCCTTCAAGTGTCCAGAGAAAGAAGAGCCAACTTCGGAAGCAGCTGGTGTTGTGGAAATTGTTCTACACAATTTCTAAGAGTTGTTCAAGCCAGCTTTTTAAAATGAGCTTAAGGTGTACATTTCAGGTTTTACATTTTATTCTAAGTGGTATCAAGATAACAATAACAATAAATACTTAGATAGCACTTACTGTCTGCCAGGATGTAATTTAGATGCTCTTCATATGTTCATTGATTGAATCTTCACACAACTCTGTGATGAGATAAATACTATCTTCAGCCACATTTTAAAGGTGAGGAAACCGAAAAAGAATTAAGATCCTTGTCCAACCAAGGGCACAGAGTTTGGCCATGGTGGAGCCAGCACTCCCAGTGGGGAGCTGGGCTCCAGAATCCATGTTCATCAGCAATACATTTAAGGGAATATCACACATGAACATGGAATACATCCCAAACACTACTTAAATTAAAGGTGACTGTACAATCAACGGGTCCTATCATTTCAAGAACTCTGTACTTTGATGTGTTACATTGAATTGGGACGGGAATTTGGCTTGATTTAGCAACTATTTATTTAGCTGTGGAGGATTAAGAGATGAGTAAGATGCAGTCACTCTCCTTAAGGAGGTCAATATGTAGTGGGAGACACAGATAAGCAAACAGCTTTTCACAGCGCACTGTGCTAAGTGCTGTAGTAGTATTTCTATTGTGTCAACAAAGCTTGTGGGCTGCTGAAGACAAAGGGATTAATGCTGTCTGCCAGGTTTCACAGAGGCGGTAACCACTGAGCTGAGGCTTCACAGAAGAAAGACTGCACTCAAGTGGGGAAGGCCATCCAGGGACGGCTGTGCAGAGAGCTGATAAGGAGTGATAATAAAACGGTACTGCTGCAGTCCCTAAATTCTGCTTTGGCCTCGCCAGTCCTTTTCCTCAAGATCTCTTGGGGTATATGTTCACAATAAAGGCAAAATCAGGCCAGCTAATATTTCCTACTTAGCTTCCTGACCCCCCTTCCCTACATCTTAGTAAAAACTCTGAGAAGCTGAGACCCATGGAAAATGCCTTTAAGTTAGAATGGCTGAAATGCCCTAGAATCGCAACACAGCAGAGAAGGCTTGCTTTACTTCACCCCAAACCCATGGGTCTGCCTCATGACTCTGGCTGGAGAAAAAGTCAATCCCGCATCTAGCGTGGAGTAAAAGGAGCCGGACACAGAGAGCGGGACACAGGACGTGGGTGGTAGGAGACACAGAGAGGGGAGCCTCCCAGGCCTTCAACAACTCCAGCCCGGGAAGGGGCAACCGGGGATGCAGGAAGGAACAGGAGAGAGAACTGGGCTGCGGCCGGGAGTGGCCTCCGTCCCCATTTCCACTCCCACCTTGTGAGAGCCTCTGAAGTGTTCACAATACATGCACTGCTGCTTTTATTTTATTTTATTTTTAATAGAGTGTACTAAACTCTTCAGCCACTGGCAGTTCTTAGAAGGGACTGATGATAGCACCCACTCCTCCCTAGAAGGAGAATGATGGTAGTGAGGGGGAGGCTGCGAGAGCAACACATCACACCACACAGAGGCCTAAGGTCCCACCGTGGGTTCAGGCCATGGGTCTAACTGCACTGTGCAGAGCATCCAGCTCATGGGGAAGAGTTAAAGCAATGAGGTCACGTCCCTCTGATAGACACAGTTTCTCCATGTGAAAGTGAAAGACACTGTTTTGGCATCTCAGTAGGCAGCACTGATTTCTGACAGCCTAACAATTTCTGCTCACAGCTGGGGTGACAGAGAAGGCTTGAAGCACGGGATTTCACTTCCCACCCCTGTGGCCACAGGCTTGTTACAGACCTCCCCAGCCCTCTTGAGACAGAGAGACCTCAGTAAGATGGCAGTGATGCCTGCCCCGCAGGGTGGATGGGATCAGTCAATGAGAGAAGGTCAAGGGCCTTACCAGAAGCCTGGCCCACGGAACTCACTGGTGGTTACTCTATGAGGACCATCCTTGCCCGCCTATTCTAAGGTATGAACATAATTAATGTTACTTATCGTAGGATCAGCTCAGGATTGAGAACTAACTCCACGTATTTTTAAGCAAAATGAGTTTAGTACAGGGACTGAGAGGTTTATAAAACCACTGAAAAGAGTGAGAGATGTCTAGAGCAACCCAGAACCAACCTAGCATGGGGCCTGCTAACTCAAAGGCACAACTAGAGCCACGGCCCTGAGTCTAATCTGAAGCCCCTAGTGCAGCAGGAAGCAGGAAAATGGACATGAGGAGCAGCACTCGGAGATGAGACTCGAGATCAAGAAGGGGCCACGACCCCCACTGCTTCTTGACCCCCAGTTAAGAAGGGATAGGAAGTCAATGCAGGAAACCCACGATCTGGCTAGTCATTAAGACAGTCAGGATCTGAAAGAAGCCCAGCTCTCTTCTTCTAAATCTCTCAGGAGAACTTAAGTGGAACCTAACTTACAGGCAGAATTTTAGCTGCAAGGGAGGCTGGGAAATGTAGTTTCAAAGTAGACAACCATCTGCCACACCAAAACTCAGCTTATGAAAGAAGGAACACAACTTTTTGGAATTCAGTACAAAATGGGAGGACAAGACATGCGAGAGCAGAGAAGAATATCACTGAAGACCCATTTCTTTCTTTAAAAAGAGGAATCAGCAAGAACAAATAGATAACGGCAACAAAGAAGGGTAAGAAGGGCTCTATAAAGAAAGCTAGAAACTAGATATCTGACGTTGCCTAGAAGCTAAAATAGAGACCACTTACGACTTTCCACATTTCCCCCCTTTAGAACAGTGAAAACTTACGATCCTTTCTTGAATGTTCCTCTTCCCCTGAAATCCCCAAATCCTGTTTAAAGTCTCATTAACATGTCACTCTCAAATAAAACCTCATTGACTGAGTCTGAAGAAACACAGAGATCCCCTCCTCAAAAACCTGCTCCACACAGAGCTAGTTCCAACAAAGCTGTATATCTAATCTACTTAGGTTCAATTAATGCACAAAGGAGGGATTAATAGTTACCTGTCACTAGGTTTTATGAATTTCTCTTTTACATGCACATTTATTGTTATTGTTAGTAGTAGAAGTAACAGTAGTACTGTTCAAGATGTACTCCTTAAATCAAGAAGGCATTTACTTATTGAGCAGCAGGAGAGAAGGCAGACAACAGGTGATAATTACACGTTTATAAGGAAACATTTAATATCTCAAGTGCAGCCTCTGATGGCTACAGCCAATTTCTCTGCTCATGCCCAGGGTGCAGGGAAGGGTTCTAGTTCTTTACTGTAAAAACAGGGTGGCAGAAACTAACAAAATAGACAGTATTGTTTTGTTTTGTTTTTGCACTCATGTCCCTAGACAGAAGCATGTATTTCTCACATTTGCTTTCTCAAGGCCTTTATTGTCTGAGCTTCCTGTTAAAAAAAATCAAGCTAGTGATGGTAGACCCATGCTATCCCATCAGAATACTGAAAGCTGTGTAATACAGTACCAGGCAGAGAAGTGAGGCCCAAACAACAGGCATAATAGAAAAACATTAACACCCAAAGAAATCGATAAAAGCGGCAGGCCATCCCCACTGCAGAGCCCAGGCTACATCTACAAAACAAAGACACCAGTATCATTGACAGAGCTTCACAAGCAAGAAAACCAAAGAGGCCGAGGGCACACAGAGATGATAGAAAGAGGCTGACGAAAGCCAGCTTTGTCCCTCCCAGCTCAGCCAGGGCACTTACCGGGTCTCTCTAATTTAAATCAAGTCTGCATCACTAGACACAAGCTTAGCTTGGACACTGAAAGAACAGTTTTGAGTGAAACTGTGTGAACAAAGAAAGCTGGATCCATCAAACAGATAAACATGTTCAGAGTCTTTGATCTATTTTTTGTGCATGCTCTGTGTGTGTTATCAATCATAACATCTATTGATAACTCCCTTCTTTGCTGGAGCAGAAGGAGCAAGAAGAGAATGTCTTTTGGAAGCACAGAAAATGAACTTTAGGGTTGGTCCTTAAGGGCTTTGCCTAGACTCCCTTGACCCTTCAACGCATCTAAGAGGTAGCAGTCAAGAGAAAGATCAGCGAGCAGATAAACAAGGTTAAGGATGAGTGATTTTTCTGCTGGGCCTTCAACATGTACCAGCAGAGAAATTATGCTGGAATATTTCCAAATCATTAGAGAGTGCATTTCAAAAGATGTAGATATAAAGCACAAATACATAACCTCCACTCACAATAAACCTTGTGCTAGAGAAGGCAGGCCATCACTTGCAGAGAGATTGATTTGAAAGTCTCCATCAAGGTATTTACTCCAAGAAAAGAAAAACCCACCTTACCCCTATCCTCCCACCTGGAACAGATGTCAAACCTTTTAAGAGAAAGAGGACACATCTTAATCACATGGAGAAGATGGAATAGTATTTATAAGTATACACACTTACCTGAAGTCAAGAAGTAGGAAATTCTAAGATAATTCAAGGAAAACAAAATACCTTTGCCTTAAGATCTATATGAAAAAAATATAAAACTTTATGGGAGGACATAAAAGAAGACACACCCCATTGAAATAAATAGAGAGAGATGCCATGTTGCAGACTCAATGTTGTAACAAAAAAATGCCAATTCTTTCTAAATTAATCTATAAATTCACTGCAATCTCAAGCAAAATCACAAGAGTTCCTTTCATAGAACTGACTAGCTGATTCTCTAGATGTCTAAGGGAAAATGTACCAGAGGAATGCAAAATATTTTTAATTAATTAAATGTGTGACTGCGTGCTCAGTGATGTCCAACTATTTGCCACCCCATGGACTATTACAAATGAAACCTGCCAGGCTCCTCTATCCATGGAATTTTCCAGGCAAGAATACTGGAGTGGGTTGCCATTTCCTCCTCNCATATATTTCAGTTTTATGATGTAACCTTTAAGATAGGAAAAAAAGAAAGACATACAGAGAAGGGCAAGGAAATGGGGGAAAAAAAAGATGAGAAAGTGAGAAAAATGAAGTGAAGGGGATACTAAGAATAAACCTGGGTAAAAAAATAAGGAAAATGAGGGATAGAGAGAAAGATAGGTGTGTATTCAGTGAGCACCACCTGTGTTCCCAAGCATGCCTGCATGCTAAGACGCTTTAGTCGTGTCCGACTGTCTGGGACCCTATGGACTGTAGCCCACCAAGCCCCTTCGACTACGGGATTCTCCAGGCAAGAACACTGGAGTGGGTTGTCGTGCCCTCCTCCAGGGGATCTTCCCAACCCAGGGATGTCTTACGTCTACTGCATCGACAGGCGGATTCTTTACCACTCGTGCCACCTGGGAAGCCCCCTATGTTCCCAGAACAGCATAAAGAGCTAAGAGAGAGGCAGAATGACAGAGCAATCAATGGAAAAGAAGTCCTGACAAAACTCTGTGTTTTGAGATGGTTGTGCTGGTTGGTGATCTGTTGCCCTTTTTACTCACTTCTGCTTAGGGCACCAAGGGCTTCCCTGGAGGCTCAGACAGTAAAGAACCCACCTGCAGTACTGGTGACCTGGGTTTGATCTCTGGGTTGGGAAGATCCCCTAGAGGAGGGCATGGCAACCCACTTCAGCATTCTTGCCTGGAGAATCCCCTGGGACAGAGGAACCTGGCGGGCTACAGTCCATGGGGCCGCAAATAGTTAGACATGGGACACAGGGATACCAAAATAGATGTGCCTGCTTGTCATCACTCTCTAAAATCAGGACTAGCTCTCTAGCAGTTTAGATCAGTCCTTTCAGTGTTTGCAATAACACATCTTCTTATTTTATTTTCAAAGTTCAAAGCAAATTTTTGAAATAAAGTTTTAGTTTCCTTTGGGATCTTTGAGGTTTCTTCTTAAGTGTGAGGGAATGACTGCATTTTAGAAGCTGGCTTTGTAGTCTTAGTGATATCATGGCACAAGCTCCTGCAGGAAATCATTTGACATTCAAAAAGCAAGACATTGCATTTTAACACCTCTGATGATTTATTTTGGGAACCAGCTATTATTTTATTGTGCTGAACTCTCCTGGCTCCTTGTACATTCAAGAACCCTTACTCTTTTTGTTTTTGATATGTCTCAGTGAGAAAGACCTCACTGGGTCCATCCCTCCATCCATCCCTTTCTCCCTTCTTTGTGCCTTTAGTAATGCCCACTGTAGCCCACAGCTTTTTAGTTGCTCCTCTTGAACAGTGCCTTGGGGATTCCAGGCGAAGCATATTGATCTCTGACCTGCCTCACCTAAATAACCTCATCTGAAATTTGGATAAAATCCATTAGTGTGCTGCATACCACCTGTCAACTCTAGCCCAGTGACTGAAAAATCAACATACATTTTACCTGGTTCTTTCTAAAACAGTTACATTCAGGCTGATCACAAACTTCTGAGGTATTAAATACATGTGATATACATTTCATATATTATCTGCATGTTAAAGGTTATTGTATTACAAGTTCCATGAGTATAAGGATATTGTTTTCTGCTAGACAAATTCCCCAAGGTATGATAAATGTGTCGCTTTTATCTCTGCACAGTACTGAATTGATGTAATACTGAATATCTCTGAAATGACTTCCTTAAAAATTGAATGCATACCAAGGGGGAAAGAGTGGGGTGGAAAAAATTAGGAGGTGGGGTTGACATGTGTATACAGTACTGATACTATGTATAAAATANTGATGTAATACTGAATATCTCTGAAATGACTTCCTTAAAAATTGAATGCATACCAAGGGGGAAAGAGTGGGGTGGAAAAAATTAGGAGGTGGGGTTGACATGTGTATACAGTACTGATACTATGTATAAAATAGATAATTACTTAAAACCTACTGTATATCCCAGAAAACTCTCCTTAATGCTCTGTGGTGACCTAAATGGCTAAAAGGGAGGTGGGTAATTATGTGATGTATACCAAGAGATGTGTAGCTGATTCACTTTGCTATGCAGTAGAAAATAACATAACATTGTAAAGCAACTATACTCCAATAGAGTTTTTTAAAACTTGTATGCATATGTTAACAATATGCTGAACATATTTATTTATATATATACATAGGCTTTTATGGCTGACTTCTCTCTTTTATGCTGACTTCTCTCATGACCACTGAGAGCTAGCACAGCAGCCTTGAACTGTATACTTCTGGCTACTAAATTAGCACATTGTTTTGCAGATGTTTTAAATCGATGAGGGTTCTCCTATATTATCCTACAGTGATTTTTTTTTTTTTTAATTTTCACTATGAAGCAACCTATGCTCCCTGCAGTGGAAGTAGGAGGAGTCCTAACCACTGAACTAACAGGGAATTCCATAAGGTGAATTTTTTTTAGTGTGGCTGTGTCTTCAGTTATGTCCTCTCCCTCTGCCATTATTTTTCTTTCTGCCTTATAGCTGACAAAACCTTTGACTCAATGGTCTTCCTTTGTGACAACTCTTAATTCTGTTAGCTGAATTGTAGCAAGCAGGTTTTACAGAGGCTGTAGTAGTCTCCTTCAAGGAAATGATCAAGAAGAAAGGATAAAGGACAGGAGGCATTTTTGAATTGTTAGGAGATCCTTGACATTATGAAGGGCATCATAAATTTCTCTGTAGTCTTGTAGACCTATAATTATATGCGAGATAGTTTGAACAAGCCTCATGCAGGCCTGATGGGATTCAGGAGAAGCTTTCCCCGAAAGATAAAGAGACCGTATCTCCACAGGGACTAAGTTATCACGAAGCACTCCAACNATTTCTCTGTAGTCTTGTAGACCTATAATTATATGCGAGATAGTTTGAACAAGCCTCATGCAGGCCTGATGGGATTCAGGAGAAGCTTTCCCCGAAAGATAAAGAGACCGTATCTCCACAGGGACTAAGTTATCACGAAGCACTCCAACTCTGCGTAGGTGAGCACTGACCAAGTTAGCACTCGTGTTTCCAAAGAAAATATCCTCCATCCTACATGGATTATACCTTTAATGTATAAATTGGCAAACCATGGNGTGGTTCAGATGGTAAAGAAGCCGCCTGCAATGTGGGAGACCTGGGTTCAATCCCTGGATTGGGAAGAGCCCCTGGAGGAGGGCATGGTTACCCACTCCCGTATTCTTGCCTGGAGACTCGCCATGGACAGAGGAGCCTGGTGGGCTACAGTCCATGGGGTCGCAAAAAGCCAGACACAACTGAGTGACTAAGCGCGCACACACTTGCTAATTAAAACAGTGCATGATTAGCCCAGGAAAGTCACCTGGAACAATGAATTAGAATGGTGTAAGGAATATCTGCTGAATACGTGTATATGGGGTTTTATTTTAAATCAATTGGGAAAAGAGACTAAATGGTATAAATACAATTTAATACCCATCTAGAAAATACAGGATCAATCCCTACTTCATAAGTCCCAAATGAATTTTAAAAACCAACTAGACATTATCAGAAAAGCACAGAAGGCACAAAATTTGGAAGAAAAAAAAAATAAACTGACAAGTATAACTATGTCAATCATTTAAAAATATTGTAAAATAAAAAAGACAAGGAAGAGACTGGAAGAAAATATCTGAAACATGTAACAGAAGAAGGGATAATATCCACAATGTACGAATATATCCTACAAATCAGTAAGAAAAAAGAGGGAGAGCACTATAGTCAAATGGGCTTCCCAGTTGGCTCAGTGGTAAAGATCCAGCTGCCGATGCAGCAGATACAGGAGACGTGGGTTTGATCACTGGGTGGGAAAGGTCCCCTGAAGGAGAAAATGGCAACCCACTCAGGTATTCTCACCTGGAAAATTCCATGATCAGAGGAGCTTGGCGGACTGTAGTCCATGGGGTTGCAAAGAGTCAGACATGACTTAGCGATTGGGCACACACACGCAGGCAGTATAGTCAAATGGACAAAAAGCCTGCAAGTCAACCACAGCAAACACCAGGGAAAGAGCTCCCTTGGCTCCTCTTACTCCCCACCTCACATACAATTCCTCAAGTCCTCTTCCTCCAGCCCCAGTACCACTACTCTAGTTCACACTCCCAGCAACTCTCTCCCTTCTACCATGAAAGCCTCTCATTTAACCCCCTGAATATAATTTGCTCCTTCCAATCAGTCTCCACACTGAAGCTGGGCTGAGCCTGATGAAACACGTGCCACCTTCATGCCTGAATCCCAGCATCCATTACTTCAGGGCTGAGAACCAAGTCCTCCCCGGCATCTACAATGCCCCACAAAGTCTGGCTTCTTACCCACCACTTATTTTCTCAGTGTACATGCTCCTTCCTATCACAAAGGCTTTAATCAAACAACTCAGCTGCTCTGGACCCCTCCTTCACCCTCATTTGTTGTTGCTGTTGTTTTGCTATTGTTATTATTAGACGTTTTTAATTCAGTGAATCCATTTTAATTACTTACTGCAAATACCACCCACTTACCTGGCAAAAGAGACTCCTCATTCTGTTTGAAAAAGCGGCCTAATTAGCAATACTGCCAACAAGAAACAAGAAGGAAGAGGGTGGAACAGGTGTTGGGAAGAATAAGAGAAAGGAGTTTGAACAGTCGAAGGAAGGGGCTCTAGAAAGGCAAAGATGACCCTGATTCCTGAGTGACTGGCAGGTCTCTGGAAGATATGTCTCAAATAATTGCCAGGTGGAACCAGGAAAGATGTTAACTGACTTCCATGAGTACAGCCTCTTTTCACCTTTGCATAGTTACTCAGGGTAATTGCAAGGCAGCTGTGGGCTACCCTCTTCTGAGTCCATCTCTATAGGATCCCAGCAAGGGAATGGGGTTGTGATAGATGAGAGTTAATGAAAGGAGAAATTTCAAATTAAAAGTTTTAGACTTTATCTTCAGCCTTTGTAGGATTTCATTCCCCTTGAAACACAGCACTGTCAGGCACTGGACCAAATTTTGACAAAATTAAACCCATGAACCAGTTTTAAACCTTGGAGAACCCTTAGAAATCCAAACATTTGCTCTGATTTTTAGAGCTATTATGAAATTATTACAAATCTCACCCTGAAAATTAATAAGTGACACTCCATGAGCATAATCACATTGTTCATCTTTCCATAATCCATAATTCCTCTGCGTGTAATAACATGTGAGCAGGCCTTCTTGTAACCCAGCTGCCTCACATAATTGCTTGCTGTCCTACTGAGAAAAACTTTTAATAAATGACACATTAAGCAAAAGAGTGCAGCTCTGTTCTCACAGCTACAAAATCAGAAGTGGTTTTCCCCAAGAACTGAATCCAATGATTCTCTTTCCCTTTTTCCAACAGCATTGGGTGGGCTAAGGAGGAGAGAAGATTCACGTATTTCACTTAGAACCCCCACAGTTCTTTATCATACTACCAGGACTTTGCCACTAATTGAAGAAATATATAACATGTGTCTTTCCTTCAGCGGCTCTTATTTCCTTAATAGACTTTTTTTCAGCAACTTTAAGAAATGTTTCCCTTTGAAATACAGCATCGCATAATGGGCCCCATCTGGAATGGCAACTTTGCACTCAAAGAAACTGGAAGATGAAAAACTCTTTTTTTTTTTTTTTTTTGTCTTTGTCTAGAGTGAATAATTGCAATTAACTACTGCAATCTCTATATGTTACTACGATAGAAAATGAGCAAGATTTCCCAATGACTAGGGACTTGAAATGGAGAAGGCAATGGCACCCTACTCCAGTACTCTTGCCTGGAAAATCCCATGGATGGAGGAGCCTGGTGGGCTACAGTCCCTGGGGTCGCACAGAGTCGGACACGACTGAGTGACTTTTCACTTTCACTTTTCACTTTCATGCATTGGAGAAGGAAATGGCAACCCACTCCAGTGTTCTTGCCTGGAGAATCCCAGGGATGGGGGATCCTGGTGGGCGGCCGTCTATGGGGCCGCACAGAGTCGGACACGACTGAAGTGACTTAGCAGCAGCAGGGAATTGAAATCTTGAAAGGGCTGATATCCAATGAGATAATCTAGTAAATTTTATTTATTCAAACTGGAAGCATTTTGCTTTGTTTAGTTCTATTTTACCTTCTTTTTTTTTTTTTTTTTTGGATAGTTTGGCTTTTCAAAAAACATCCATTTGGAATAACAATTGAACTTTCTAATCTCCTTCAAATTTGGATGAATTACTTACTGAAATACAATCATTTTTCTTTAAGTCAACATAGCATGCAGAATTTCAAGGGAAAAAGTGACCTCTGAAATTCTGTATCCTAGTGCTAGGAAAAAGGAAGAGCTGAATAAATAAGGGGAAGGATTCAAGACTTATGGAAGGAAAATATTACATTAAAACAGCACTGCTGAATCTCTTCACTCAGGAACAATTTCCTAGGTCTGCGCTCAAAGAAGCATGAGAAGTACAGGTATAACTTAAAACATTGAATACTCCTGTAATGCATGAAAGCTAGGGCTCAACAATGGAAGGCTATGTATTAAAACCAAAGATGAGGGTTGCAAGGAAGCTGTAGATATATAATGAGGTGATCATTATCTCAAAGCCAAATCGAAAAGGGATTCCTATAGTCCTGTGTGGGAAAGGGCCCCAAATTTCTAATTATGTCAGTGGGATAAAATACTAGTTGCATTAAGTGAAATCCTTCATCCCAGCTTTGGCAGATATTCAAAGTCAGGATCACACTGGTTGCCACTTCAACACAATTTGTGTTTGCTTTGCCTTTCTCTGCCATCAGTGGGACCAACTCTGGAGGATTGTTTCAGGCTTAAGCAGCCAGTTCAACCCTTCCCTTTAGTTCTATGTTATGACATGATTCCAAATCAACCGTTTTTTAATCCATTTTTGGCAGACTTTTGTCCCCCAAGAAATTAAGGCAAGGTATGTTCCTTGGCAAATGAAAAAAAGGGAAAGAAGAGGGTTAGTTCTAATTAAAAACAGAACATGAAATTGACTCAAAAGCATCAGGTTATGAATTCTCCCTGTCATTCTATCTGAAGTCCTTTGTAAACCTAAGCATCATCTATGACAGCCAGAATAAGAAGTCTTCTCATTCTTCCTGAGCCTTTCTATCAAACAGTCTTGGGACTGCTGACTGCTGTAATGTAAATCCTATTACAATGCCCTAATGTAGAAATAGCAAATGTCTTCCAAGATAAAACAATGAGTGCTAAGCTCAAGAAGCAGTAAAAGGAAACTATCAGTATTTTCAGACCTCAAAGGACTATGTATCTTTTGAAGATAATGACATTTTGGACACAAAAATCACTACTTTACAATAGAAATCTCTGATATTCAATCTGCCTCTGTCAACATATGTCTAGAGCCAATGCCTGCTGCTTATTTCATTAAATCACTATAAATCTGGGATTGGACTCACCATACTGTTACACTGTAATGCCTTTTTCTAAAGCGTAATGTTCCCCTTAAGTGTTTACTTTCATTCTTTATTCTAGCCCTCTAACTTATTCCTCTATTTAAGACAATTATCCATGACAATAAGAATTGCCTGATGGTGTAATTTTGTAATCCAGGAATATAGGGGATCTTTCAAAATTTTACAATTAACTTCAGGAGATGAGATCAAAGACTCAACCATAATACTCTGCAACTGAACAAACAGCCATCACCAGAGAAATAAGGTAATAAGTACCTTGGCAAAATGGAAGGCTTAACACGTAAAAAATTCCCTCATTTGTGTGTGGTTGGGATCCTCCAGCTGCCAGAATCCACAGGCCAAAATATTACCTTTCCCAAAACAAGTGGTGTATCCCAAAGGGTTCCTTTGAAGACATAGAGGTCACCCTTGAGGGTGACCTGCCAAGTCATTCAAACTCAAGTTCCCACTTAACAGAGGTGACCCCCAGTAAAAGTAATGCTCCAGAGTATGCTTTCAGGATAGGTAAAACCAGAATCTCTGTAATTAACATTTGTAAATGTTTCCTTGGAGAAGAAAAGAATTAGATAAATACACTCTCAATTTTCATAACAAAAAATGGGACTGGTCTGATTTCAGCCCACCCACCCACCACATAAACAACTGAACACAGGGCACTATTAGTGAGCTCCTCAGAGGCTTGATTAGAGGCACTCTGCACTTTTCCTAAAACCTCATGTTATGACACACTTTCTGGCAAACCCCGAACCCTGTCATTACCCTCCTGAGTTCAACAATACTCAGAAACCATGGTCCGCAGGACGTTGTCATGTTTCACAAAGGGCCACACTGTAGCTCCAAGTCCTACTCTCTTCATGGCGCATTTTATATGCTCCGCGTGTGCATTTTGATTTGCAGAACATGACTCATGCCACTTAAGTTTCTCTGCGAACCTACAAATGCAGACAAGGAGTAATGGGTTGGCTGATTAGAAGTGAAAGAAGATGTCCTTCATCCCCCGGACAATATGACTTTTTAAAGAAAGCGCTAAGTGACTTCCTGGCTGACCTAGATCAATGGGATGTGACATTTGAGAAAGGACAGGAATCGTGGGTGTTCTCCTTACATTATTTTTAGACAGATGATCATTTATTTTTTTTTTACAGACAGAAATAAAGCTTTTTTTTTTTTTCTCCTGCTTTTCTCTCAATAGAATAGCAGAGCAACATAGGATGTCAGAGCTCAGCCAGATCTTCAAGACAATTGGGTCCAATCTAAAGCTTTCACAACTGACCTATTTAAAGTTATAGTCAAAACATATTGGACATATCTTTAAAAAAAAAAAAAGAACATACAGGGCATGATTTTGTTATCAGTGTTCAGCCCTGATGGGGTCAAGGACTTAGGTAATATGTAAATATTTTATACTTTTGGAGGGAGATGAAGATAATTTATTCTCTGGATTCACTTAGGAAGATGTTTTCATTGTTTGAAAGAGCGCCGTGTGGAAGAGGGGAGACCCACCCACCATCAGGGCTGGGGGCGGGGGGGTGTCCTGCTTGAGATGAGGAAAGAAAATTTGTTATTTGACTCCCCTAAGGGCTTAGAGGGAGAAGGCAATGGCACCCCACTCCAGTG
The DNA here is from genome assembly GCA_006410875.1 of Neotragus pygmaeus. Taxonomy (NCBI): domain Eukaryota; kingdom Metazoa; phylum Chordata; class Mammalia; order Artiodactyla; family Bovidae; genus Neotragus; species Neotragus pygmaeus. The sequence continues at coordinate 243,945 of SJYV01035324.1, read as the reverse complement.
CTCTTGCCTGGAAAATACCATGGATGGAGGAGCCTGGTGGGCTGCAGTCCATGGGATGGCGAAGAGTCAGACATGACTGAGCGACTTCACTTTCACTTTTCACTTTCATGCATTGGAGAAGGAAATGGCAACCCACTCTGGTGTTCTTACCTGGAGAATCCCAGGGATGGGGGAGCCTGGTGGGCTGCCGTCTCTGAGGTCGCACAGAGTCGGACACGACTGAAGCAACAGCAGCAAGGGCTTAGGGGGAGAAAGAAATGGCAACCTACTCCAGTAATTTGCCTGGAGAATCCCACAGACAGAGGAGCCTGGCAGGCTACAGTCCATGGGGTCAGACATGACTTAGTGACTAAACCACCACCACCAAGGGGTTAGGGATGTGGGGTGTCCAGAGGTAGACGGAAGTGAGGAGGGGGAGGAAAAACAGGGCTTTGAAAACAAGCTCTCAATCTCCCCTGAAACGAGGTGGTTACTTCAGACAATGCCTCCTGAGCTGATTCACACTGTCTTCACTGTGGCCGTGTGAACTCAGTCCCCCTGCACACCCACTGCACTCTCACCCAAGCCCGCAAAATCTACTGGTATATCTGGGATAGATAATGATTGCTGAGATCAGCGGGGAGCTGAGTTTCTTGGTGCTGCCAAGATTAAGCAGCAAACAGACTTCCTGTAAGATGTGGAAACCCAAGGACAGAGGAACCAGAGGAAACCTGGGGAGCCTGCAGAAATCTTACAGACTTAGGATGCCTGGGGCCACCCCTGCTGCAAAGCTGGAGATGGAGGGAAACAGATCGGGATCTAGACGAGGAGAGAAATTCCAGCTACTTCTGGGTTATACTTTTTCCCTCTCTCAACATTTACACAGCATGTATGTATTTCTTACATGCATGTTTTATATACACGTAGGTGTCTCTACGTGTCTGAGAGAAAAAATTTGGTGTAGTATATGACCCCAAATATGAGCTCACTGCTCTATTTCATTTCCTTCCCCCTGGCTAGGAGAGTGGCCAATTTTAGACAAATCTGCTAAAACTTGGGTGAAAATCCTGGGCCCTACAGAGAGAACTTGGCTTGTCGTCAACAGCTCTGACTGTCCTGGACCGGAATGCTCTGACATCATAGCAGTCATAAAACTCTGTGTTCTTTTATTGTTTTGACTTGTGTTTCTATGCTTTTCAAGGGACTTCCACATCTATGAGGCCATCTGGTACTGATGACATTCCTGGGAGGTAGACGGACAGGTATTATTGTAACTCGGTCACTCTCCTGCCATTGGTCATGGTTCTTGATGGAAGCCACCATGTCCCACAGCAGGGAAAGCAACCCCAGCATTTTCTGGTCCTCTTGGAAAAGTCCACCAAGGCTAAAAATGTGGCCAGGCTTTGCAAGTGGCTAAAGGAGTCCTGAGAAAAGGGCAGCCTGCCCAGATGGGTGCACCCCAACAGCTCTCTCTGGCAGGGGTGGGTGAGCTAGGGATGAGAGCTGACCTCCAGTAGGGTCACTGTCTCCTTCTGAGTCTATTAAGATCCACAGAGCACAAACCCTTAGGGGGACAAGCATGAGTCTTGACTGTCTTCACTCCACCTGGTCCACAACAATGTAATGGGACTGGAACGAGAAAGGGGGACTCCTCTTCTCTGCTTGGAGTGCTTTCTTTGACGAAGCAGCAAGAAAGCAAAAATCTCCAAATTTCAGGGAAAGACACATACATTCTTTTTTCTATCCTAGCTGGTGATGGTCAAGTTTATGTATGCCAAATGGCTGGATTATTTCATGGCCAGATGAGTCATACTATCTTTTTCAATAAGTTTTATGTTTACAGCATGAGGTTTTAAAACAATATAGAGAGTTATCAGTCTAGCACCTGGTACATAGTACAAGTTTATTAAGGGCCATCTATTGTAATTACATGCAAAAGATCTGCAACAGAGAATATAAATTGGTACATCTGTTGAAATGGCTAGATTTGCCACACAGTACATAAGTGCCTAGGCCTGTATAGATAAGGCTAACAGCTTTAAATGTGCAAGACAAAGGTCCAGCCTGTCCAGAAACAGGGTAAGCCAAGCACGAACAGAGAAATCAACATGAGCAAAATTACCATCAAGCTTTCTCCACCAATCAGCAACTGCAAGTGTTCTTGTAAGCAGAAGAGCATCTTTACCTGACACTCAGAGGTGTACTCGTTCATTAGAATGAGGGAAGCAGTGTTACTGGATCCAATATGCCTATTGACATTTATTTAGTAATCTCCCTTATCACACACAATTTCAAAGGCAAGAGCCTAAAATGATTTTTAAATGTATCCAATTCACAGCCAAGTGAAAATGTTTCTGTACCAAGAATAATCTTACATTAAACTTTTTTTTCAGCAGCCTACATTTAACCAGTGGGAATTCTTTTTTTTTTTTTCCTTTTTAAGATGCTATTCTATTAAACTTTTTAAAATGAAGTATCTGATTCTAAAGAGAAAACTGTATTTAATCAAAGATGGGACACAGTGTCCTTGGCTTAATTATTCTTTGGAAATTGAACACCTTTACAGGCTTAACAGGTTGCAAGAGAAACAATTGCAGAAACTGTATTTCAGGTATAATGGCCTGGATACACTGATTCTGTTTGACTTGATAAAACCCTAGGGAACTCACGTTGCACTGCTATTGCTCCTGTGCTGAAGTGGCACATGGTGTAATAGTCAGTGATGATGTACTACATGCCCACACGCATAAGGAGAATTACAAGCATGGATAAAGTGATAACACTTCACAATTTGCATGACACTTTGCTTCATAACCCCCTGTAATATCTATCCCTCCGTTTTAGTCTTTATCAGCCCTGGGAGGGACCAGTAAGTAGAATTCAGGTGAGAGAGATTGTGTTCATGACCACCAGCTTATAGGTGGTAAAGCAAAGACTTGAATCCTCCCTTTCCAAAGTACTTCATTTTCCTAGGGAATGTCGAGACCCAGTGGGCAGGAGGTGAAACAGCCGTCCTTAAGGAAACTGCCTCATAAAAAAAGAGAAGGACAACGGATGGATGAATGCCAGTCAAACTCAGCTGGAGCCCTGACCATGTTTTTAAGACATCAGAGTGACCTGGGACAAGGGCCTGGAACATCCAACACCTCCGGTTTTCCACTCTCAAGAGGGAATATGAATCCTGGTTCTATCTTGTAAGGTTCTAAGCAAAGAAGGAGCCAATAAATAAAAAGCTATTTTAAAAGACATTAACCTTCTTCAAGAGACATTAACTCTCGCTCCTTGGAAGAAAAGCTATGACAAATATAGACAGCATATCAAAAAGCAGAGACATTACTTTGCCAACCAAGGTCCACATAGTCAAAGCTATGGTCTTTCCAGTAGTCATGTATGTATGTGAGAGTTGGACCATCAAGAAGGCTGAGTGCTGAAGAATTGATGCTTTTGAACTGCGGTGTTGGAGAAGACTCTTGAGAGTCCCTTGGACTGCAAGGAGATCAAACCAGTCGATTCTAAAGGAAATCAATGCTGAATACTTATTGGAAGGACTGATGCTGAAGCTAAAACTCCAATATTTTGGCCACCTGATGCAAAGAGCCGACTCATTGGAAAAGACCCTGATGCTGGAAAATATTGAAGGCAGGAGAAGAAGGGGATGATAGAGGATGAAATGGTTGGATGGCATCATCAATGCAATGGACATGAGCCTGAGCAAGCTCTGGGAGATGGTGAGAACAGGAAAAGTCTGGCATGACAAAGAGTCAGACATGACTGAGTGACTGAACAACAAGTCTTTTCAAAATGTGGTAATAGAGATAATTTTTTAAATAAGGTATATTGCAAGTTAACAGATACACTTGGACTGAATGAATGCTCTAAAATCTCTGAAGTCCAAAATAAATAAAACTAAAAGGACATACCCCCTTAAAAAAATCTATGCAGTCCAGTCTGCTGCTGGCCATTGAGATGACTCCAGAATCAAAAGTGAGGTGGACAGCTGCTTTCTGGTCTGCCTGACTTCCATTTTCCTTCAGATCATAAAAGACCAGATTTACTTTGGGATATGTCTCCCACCAGATACAGACATCAAGGAGCTTCACTGAAGGACTCACTTTCCTAGGACCAAGTCATACTCCATGGGCATTAGAGCTGTGAGCCAAGGAACACGGTGCCCATGATCACTTGGAGCTCATTCATGCCAGTGAACGAAGTGGCTTGGAAGTGGCTTCCCACCTGCTATATTCCTGGAGCTCCTGGCTACTCGGCCTGCCCTGCCTGGTTCTTCAGCCTCCCCTTTAATTCTGGAAACACTTTCAGATCCTTGCACCTCTTGTTATTATTGGTTTTTCCTGAGTTGGCTCACGTTGGTCTCAGTTACTTGCAAACAAAACGCCTTAACTGTGAAAGCAGCAACACATATCTGTGCACCCAGAAGAAGGTGAACAAAGGAGAGGAAATCAATAAAATCAAACCATTCGATCACCTATTAATCTATTGTGCTAGGAAAGGCAAAGAAGACTAACCAGGTAAATGAGTCAATTACTATACAGCTATCATACTTTAAAATCTCCCTTTATCCTCTTTTGGTAAGTCAATAAAAGTTAAAAAGTTCAAGCCAAAAATAAAAACACTAGTATGGTTACAATAAAAGTTAGCTTTAAAAGCAAATTATGTCACATGCATATTATAGCAAGTGTTTTTTAACGCCACCCTGTAAATAGTACTGTTTAGCACTGGTTTATAGAAAATATTCTAGTAACTCTGTTAATGAAGTTCTCAACTTTTGTATGAAAGTTACTCTCTTCAAGACCTAGTTTTTACTAAAGTGTATTTGATGGCACTGCACCACCACAAAATCAAATCACAAGAAGGAGCTGCATTCCAATGTCTTCATAAACGTTCTGATGAATATCTAGAGATATTTCTACAAAAGTGTTTAATATTAGGAATACCAAATGTGAAAGGGAAATTCTAAAAATAAAATAATCAATAAAATCGCCAGTCTCATTTAATATCACATTTTCTTCACATCTAAACACTGACTTGGTTCCAATATTCCCTGTTTCAAGAAATCTTCTGTTCTGATAACTACTGTTATTTGACCAATCACTCTAAGACTTAAAGGTGTAAAAAATCCATTGTATGACGCTCAGAGATTCTATGGGTCAGGAACTCAGACAGTGTGCAGCAGGGACGGCTTGACTCTCCCTCTTTATGTCCAGGACCTGAGCTGGAAGGACTTAATGGCTGGGGGTGCTGAGTAGCTGAAGGGTACTCAGCAGCTTGGGGCTAGAATCCTGCAGAGGTGACTTCTGTCACATGTCCACTGCTGACCACTGGAACCAGAGTGCCTACAAGCTGCCTCCCCATGTGGCTTGGGCTTCCTCATAGCATGCTGACCTCAGGGGTAACTGGAGGCTCTGGACTTTTCACATGATGTCCCAGCACACAGGGCGGAGCCAGATCTCCTCTTTTGGCCCAGTCTCAGAAGTTCTATGGCATCATTTCTTCTGTGCACTGTATTGGTTATGAATGAGTCACAGCCCATTTAAGGAGAAGACATCCATGCCTACTGTGAATGGGAAGAGTATCAATATCTCAGCTCAGAAGAGCATGTGGGATGGGAGATAGTGTGGCCACCCTTGGAAGATACAATCTGCCACATCTTCAGAGATCCCTCATTTCCAGCTAGGAACAAGATATCCTTCTCTCAATTCCCATAATGTTCCATTTTCAACTTGATGCTGGCTAATTTCCATCTTACAATTGTCATAGACATGTTTCATCTTCACCTCTCCTCTACAAGCATCTAGGGTCTTCTTTGATTTTTTGTGTCTTCATGGTGCCTAACAGAGCTCCTGGCACTTAATATACACACAAATTTATTGAAGAAATGTACATAACTAGTCTCAGGTATGATTATTTTATAATCAGGAGATATAAGTGCTTTTGGAAGGAAGGAAAGAAGAGGGGGAGTTGGGGAGGGAGGGAAGGGAGGGAGATGTAGGCAAATTGGTAGACATAATTGTTTGAAGTGGCTCTCTAATTCTCAGAACATTTAAATTGTTGCAGTTTTAAAGTTTCCAAAGAAGAGACCTAGTCCTCCCTCTTTTATGTACACCACTATGCAGATGAAGATCCCCTGGAGAAAACACATGATCATGCTGACAGGCTTCCTTTAAAATCCATGACCTTGAACCTCATGCCAGCAGTTGTGCAGTGCTTCCCTCATTCATTCATATCTCTGCTTTCCCAGACATCTGATTCACTCCTTCTCCCCTCTCTTCAACATCAACATCTACTCCTACAACCTCATTTTCAGTTGATGGCCTTCTTACTTCTCTGAAACAACAGGGCAATTCAAAGAGAGTCCCCATCCACCCCTCACCCTCTCATGTTCCTGCTACCAGCCTCTGCACATAGGCCCTCTGCCCATAGACCCTCTGCCTTCCATGCATGGACCATCCATGCCGCATTCTAAAGCCAGTCCCTCTGCTCTAACACTGGATTCTATTTCCTCCCACCCCAGTGCCCCCTGAAGTCCATCCCTCTGCCCACTATATAGACAACTCCATCAGCATATTAAGATGCTGTTATTTCCCCATCTTAAAAAAAATGCTTCTCTTGACCACACTTCTTCCATCAACCCAATAGCTTTCTTCCCTTCCTTAAAAAAAAAAAAAATCACTTCAAAGAATTGTTTATACTCACCATTTTGTCTTTATCTCCATATTCTCTCTTAAACTAATCCTAATGAAGTGTTCATCCTCCCTACCCCATGAAAACTACTGTTGTCAAGGTTACCATGGACCATCTTGGTACTAAAGCCAATTTCTCATTCTCAATCTCCATATTGCTTGACCCACCAGCAACGTTTGATGTGGGTGACCTTCTCTTCTCCTTCATTTACTTTCTTTACTTGTTTTCCAAAACACTACATTTCCTCCTGCCTCACCCCAACCCATGACCTCCTTGAAACTTCTGTATCTCCTCTCTTGGTTCCTTCTCCTCTTCTCTATCTATTAATGTTGGGTGCCCAAGCTCAGACCTTGAATTCTCTCTATCTACCCACATTGCTTTGTTAAGCTTTTAGCTCATAGCTCATCACGTGTATGTGGGGAATTACTTCCACAATATCCTTCCACTAGAACGCTGCCAAGCTCCAGAGACATCTCTGGAGACATCTAAAGGACACCTGTTCTCAACATGTCCAGCTTTGAGGTCCAAGATCACCTCCTATTCCATTGCTCCTGCAGTCTTTCCCATCTCAGATGATGGCAACTCCAATTCTCAAGTTGCTTATGGCAAAAACACCAAAAACCATTCTTGGCTTCTTTTTCTCTTATATTCCATGTCCATTACATCAGGAAGTCATGTATCCAGACTATGAGCACTTCTCTTCACTATTCGAAGCTACCATCATCCCTCAACTTGGTGATTAAAATTGTCTCCTAATTGGTCTCCCTCTCTGTCTCCCACCCACCAACTGCCTGTTATCAACATTGCCACCAAAATGATTAGTTAAAATGTAAGCCATAGCAAGTTTCTCCTCTGGTTAAAGCTTTGCAATCCCTCACCCTGCTTCGATCAGAGGGAAAGCCAGAGTCCGAACAATGACAGACAAGTTACTACATGGTTTGACTCCTGGTTACTTCTGTGACTTCACCTTTTATTGTTCTTCTACTCCCTCACTGGTCTTCCACCTCATATTAAACATTCCAGGCACGCTCCTACGTTAAGGCCTTTGCCTTGGCTTGTCCCTCTTTGTGGGCTGCTCTTCTTTCAAATATCTGCATAGCTTAGTCCTTTATCGCCTGCAAGTCTTTACAATCAGTGAGTCCACTTAGAACATTCTACTACACGTGCAGTGACCTGCCTCCAGTATTCCCCAACCTTCCTACTGTGCTGTTTCCCATATCACTTATCATCATCTAATAGACCACGTAATTGACACATTTATCATTTATAATACTTACTGCTGGTTCTCTACCCCGCCCTTAAGGCTCATAAGCTCAGGCACTTTTGTCTATTTTGCTCATGGACGTGCCCTCCCAAGCCCTCAGAACATCATCTGGCACTTAGTAGGTGCTCAATGAGTAATTTTTGAGCAAACAAATAATCTGAAGACAAAATCTACACAGAAGTGGAGCAGAAAGAAACTTATAAGGTATGATTTTTAGGGACACAATGGGGCTTCTCTTGTCCCAAAGTAGGTTCCCCACAATACCAAGGCACCACTGTCTACCCTCTGTCCTACAAGTCCTACATTAGATTCAGTAATTATTAGTCCAGAATAGTAAACCAAATAGCTAAAACACATGTTTATCATGAAATGCTGGTAGGAGCTCAGAGAAACCTTGGATTGAGGTTGGCAAGGAGGTGAGGAAGACAGGAGACAGGGTGATGAGGTCAAAGGCCACCGAGCCTGGGAAAACATACATAATCTTCTTGCCTCATCTGAAAAGCTGAAGGAGTACACTATGATCACTACGTTTCATTCATGCTGTGGAATAAACAATCATTGGACAGGAAATAAGACTGGCAGATTCACATTCTAGCTTTCTCACTTAGAAGACTGGGAAAATTATCTAACTTCCCCTCCACCCTGAATAATGAGCAGCAAGAAGGCCCTCAGAACCTGAAAGATAATATTCAGGGTATATCCTTGGAAAAGATGTTGAAGAATTTGGGAGGTACGTGGACAAACATGACTGCCTCCATCATGAAGCCCATGTCTGTCGTGGAATATGGCTGTGACAAACACAGTCTCCATCTTCTTTAGAATGTCCTAGTGTCCCACAAAGGGCACATAATGTGGAAAAGAGGGAAGATGCTGTTATTTGGTCATTCATTCATTATCGATCACTTTGATGAACACCTAAAAGGAAACGTGTCCCAACAGACATTTGTTTTAGACCAGGGGCAGATGACTGGGGAATAAAACTTGAAGGCAAAGGAGACGCAGGTCATTACTGTAAACTCCAGCCAGGCCAACATCCTGGGGTCCTCTTGAGGTTCACAGGTATCTGGACCACATGTTCATATCACCACGGTACCGCCAAAGCAAGTCAGTTCAGCCAGATTCTCATTGAGATCCAATTTACTTTCTCACCCAAACAAGGTCTCAAGTAGACACTAATACAGCTGGTTTATATTGTTATTGTTCAGTCACTAAGTCGTATCTAACTTAGTGACTGCAGCACACCAGGCTCCTCTGTCCTCCACTATCTCCTGGAGTTGGCTCAAATTCATGTCCCTTGTGTCAGTGATGTCCATCTAACCATCTCATCCTCTGCCACCCCCTTCTCCTCCTGCCTTCAAACTTTCCCAACATCAGAGTCTTCTTCAATGAATGGGCTCTTTGAATCAGGGGGCCAAAGTATTGAAGCTTCGGCTTCAACAACATTCCTTCTAATGAATATTCAAGGTTGATTTCTTTTAGAAAAGACTGGTTTGATCTGTTTGCTGTCCAAGGGACTCTCAAGAGTCTTCTCCAGTAACACAATTCAAAAGCATCAATTCTTTGGCTCTCAGCCTTCTTTATAGTCCAATTCTTACATCCATACATGACTACTGCAAAAACCATAGCTTTGACTACATGGGCCTTTTCAGTAAAATGATGTCTCTGCTTTTTTTTTTTTTTTTAATTTTTTATTTTTTTTTAACATCAAAAATCATTTATGTGGAAATTAGAACTATTTAAAGAGTTTGTACAAATTTGCAAATAATAAAATACACGAGCTCCCAATCCTGAATCCCCTTCCCACCTCCCATCCCACAACGTCTCTCTGGTGTCTCTGCTTTTTAATATGCTGTCTAGGTTTATCATAGCTTTCTTTCCAAGGAACAAGCATATTTTTATTTCATGGCTGCAGTCACCGTCCACTGTGATTTTGGAGCCAAAGAAAATAAAATCTGTCACTTCCACAGATAAGCCATCCCCCCACCCCAGGTCAGAAGGCATCCAATATGCTACTGGGGAAGAGCAGAGGGCAATTATTGATACCTCCAATAAGAGTGAAGAAGCTGGGCCAAAGCATGAACATTTTTCTTGACACTCAGCTGTGGATATGTCTGGTGGTGAAAGTAAACTCCGATGTTGTAAGAAACAATATTGCATAGGAACATGGAATGTTAGGTCCCTGAATCAAGGTAAACTAGATGTGATTAAGCAGTAGATGACAAGAATGAACATCAACATCTTAGGAATCAGTGAACTAAAATGGATTGGCAAATTTAATTCAGATGACCATTATATCTACTACTGTAGGCAAAAATCCCTTAGAAGAAATGGAGTAGCCACTACAGTTAACAAACAAGTCTGAAATGCAGTACTTGGGTGCAATCTCAAAAATGACAGAGTAATCTTGCTTCATTTCCAAGGCAAACCATTCTATATTACAGTAATTCAAGTCTATACCCCAACCACTGATGCTGAGGAAGCTGAAGTTGACCAGTTCTACGAAAACCTATGACACCTTCTGGAACTAACACCAAAAAAAGATGTCCTTTTCATCACAGAGGATTGGAATGTAAAAGTAGGAAGTCAAAAGATACCCAGAATAACAGCCAAATTTAGCCTTGGAGTACAAAATGAAGCTGGGCAAAGGCTAATAAAGATTTGTCAAGAGGATATGCTGGTCATAGCAAACACCCTTTTCCAAAACTGCAAGAGACAACTCTACACATGGACATCACCAGATGGTCAATACTGAAATTAGATTGAGTATGTTCTTTTCAGCCAAAGATGGAGAAGCTCTATATAGTCAGTAAGAATAAGACCCGGAGCTGACTGTGGCTCAGATCATGAGTTGCTTATTGCAAAATTCAGGCCTAAATTGAAGAAGTAGGGAAAGCCACTAGGCCATTCAAATATGACCTAAAGCAAATCCCTTATGATTATACAGTGAAGGTGATGAATAGATTCAAGGGATTAGGTCTCATGCCTGAAGAACTAAGAAGGGAGTTTCATAACATTGTACAGGAGGCAGTGACCAAAACCATCCCAAAGAAAAAGAAAAGCAAGAAGGCAAAGCTGGTTTACACTCTCTCCAAATTCTTCATGGGCTGCATCACTTTCAGAGTAGCAACAGACAAATGGTACCCCCATACACATTCTCCCTCTCACTTCCCCATTCTTCCTCCTCCCTCCCCAGTCTGCCTCCTTCCCTTTCCAAAAATTGGTTTAGAAACCAGTACAGCATTATTTACAGAATCAAGAAATTAGAGTGCTACTAACTGAAAAGAAACCAGATCCCACCAAGTGCCTACGGTGTGACTGCATGTACATCAAGTTCAAAACCCAGCAACACTCGTGGATGATGTGAGAGGTCAAAACTGTAGTTACCTAGGTAGGGGCTGTGGCTGGGAGCTCTGAGGTACTAGTAATTGTCTCTCTCTCCATTTGGGTGCCAGTATACTATAATGTACTTTTCTGTATGTTTATTCTGTGGTGGTGGTTTAGTTACTAAGTCATGTCCAACTCTTGCAACCCATAGACTGCAGCCTGCCAGGCTCCTCTGTCCATAGGATTCTCCAGGCAAGAACACTGGAGGAGGTTGCCATTGCCTTCTCCAAGGGATCTTCCCGACCCAGGGATAGAACCCAGGTCTCCAGCATTGCAGGCAGATTCTTTACCAACTAAGCTACAATTTGACTATAGAATAAATGTTTATTCTACTTCATTTAAAAAACAGTGAGGCGTTTCTGTTGGAACAAACTCCATTTCATCAGTAAGCCCCAGTTCAATCACACTAAAACAAATATTGTGTTCAATCCATTCCAAAACTGAGCATAGAAAAAAAAAAAAGTCACAGGAGTAAATGAAAAAAAATCTATCATACCATCACATATTTAAATAACAGCATGAATGCTTATAATATTCCAGTATCAAATTATTCAAATATCTCAAACAGCAAATCTCAAATATTCATATTAATATGGTAGCTATTGCCTAAAATACTAGATTATGCAACACATGAGTTTAATTAGCATTTGAAATTTCTGACAAAGCCAAAGCATGGTCTGAGAGCAAAGGAGAAACTGAATTCTAATAGATCTTCTGAGATATATTGCTCAGAAAAATCCCACATTCAAACATTTCAACAAAAATTGTAATATAGGACCCACCTTCTCAGCCCAGATTCTGAACCAGTGGGTACAGGGGACTGCCTCTGCTGCAGTAGAAGAGACCATCTGCTCAGGGTAGCTGATAAGCCCCACAAGAAAGGAGCAGGCAGAGAAGCTCACCAAATAGGCAATTTCATACCCTCCTCCCCACCCCCAGGGTGGGAAGAAATGAGTGCAGGTTGAGATACCAAAAATAGTCCAATTCCATCCTCATGGAAGGAAATAGCAGATCTAAACTGCCTTATTTATGGATAACAAGACGTAATTAATAAACGTGAAAGCAACTTCGGGCTTCCTTGATGGCTCAGCGGCAAAGAACCTGCCTGCCAAAGCAAGACACATAAGAGACACAAGTTCAATCCCTAGGTCAGGAAGATCCCCTGGGGGAGGAAAGGGCAACCCACTTCAGTATTCTTGCCTGAGAAATCCCATGGACAGAGGAGCCTGACAGGCTACAGTTCATGGGTCACAAAAGAGTCAGACACAACTTAGCAACTCTACAACAGTAACAACGACAAAAGTACCTTTAAATGCGGTGTGTGCCAAGTCACTTTTGTCATGCCTGACTCTTCGCAACTCTATGGACTGTAGCCCCCCAGGCTCCTCTGTCCATGGGATTCTCCAGGCAAGAATACTGGAGTGAGTTGCCATGCCCTTCTCCAGGGGATCCTTCCAACCCAGGGATCGAACCTGTGTCTCTTACATCCCATGCATTGGCAGGCAAGTTCTTTACCACTAGCTAAATGTCGTGGTTACTGCTAAAAGCACAATTTATAAGCCAAAGAAAACTGTGTTAGCCCATGTCACAGGCCCAGCTTCACAGAGAAGTGACTGAACCCCAGTGCTGCTTCTTCCTATGATTTTCCATGTGTCCCATGTTATACTGGGCGTGCCAGGTGGCTCTAGTGGTAAAGAACCCACCTGCTAATGCTGGAGACACAAGAGACCTGGGTTCGATCTCTGGGTCAGGAAGTTATCCTGGAGAAAGGAGTGGCAACCCACTCCAGTATTCTTGCCTGGAGAATTCCATGGACAGAGGAGCCTGGGGGGCTACAGTCCACGGGGTCACAAAGAGTCGGACACAACTGAGCAACTTAGCAGGCATGCATGTTATATCAGACTTTACATCTAAGAACTAGTTAAGGCACATGACTAGCCCAAAATGTGTGCGATTATGCTCATCGTACATGGGAAGTACCTGACTTGAGTTTGAAAAGTTAAGGATCGTGTCCACGGGTACTAAGCAGTGGGTCTTCTCCTGTCTGTGGGACACACCAGCCACTCTGCCTGGCTGCAGCCTCAGCACCACTATTTTAGGAAAATGATGCAGAGGCGCAAAGGAGCAAGGAGCTCCACATGCAGTGGGGTGGTGGGCATGTTCACGGGTTTGGCTAAATCAGGTGTCTCCACGGGGCCTGCAGGAGCAGCGGCTCAGGACAAAATGGATGATTCTTTCAAGGATTGTTTCCCTGCCACAAGACTGGCACCTGCACCAAGGAAGGATCAGGCTGCCACTGCCTGCCCGAGGACCTCCATTCCAAACTGCTGGGTGCAGGGCCACCCTGGCCTCAACACAGTTAGATAAATTCCTACACTGCTTCAAGGGACCAATCTGTGTGTTAGCCACTCGGTCGTGTGTTCAACTCTTTGCAACCATGGACTGTAGCCCACCAGGCTTCTCTGTCCATGGGATTCTCCAGGCAAGAATTCTGGAATGGGTTGCTATTTCCTTCTCCAGGGATCTTCCCAACCCAGAGACTGAACCCAGGTCTCCCACACTGCAGGCAGACTCTTTATAGTTTGAGCCCACAGGAAAGCCTAGATAAACTCCTACACTGCTTCAAGGGACCAACCTAGAATATAGTACATGTGTCCTGGGAGAGCCCAGAGAGGCCAACTTGTCTACTGAGAAAGAGATCAGGTTATGAGAGGGCAATGGCTGAAAGTCAGGGATGGGAACAAAGGAAAGACAGTGTGACATCACGGTTACAAGTCAGCCTCAGATGGACTCGGCCCTGCTCCCTCAGCTACAGCTGCACCCACACAGGTGAGATGCTGGAACTCTGCACCCCTCGGGTTGGCCATATGCAAAATGAGAAAAACAGAATTATCTCAGAGACTTATTGTAAAATGTGAATAAGCATATGTATGCAAAGTATTTAAAACACCTGCTACATACAAAATGCTACGTAAGTTTTAGATGTTTATTAATAGGGATCATCAATAATAGGTAATATAAAAGTTAAGGCAGATTTGGAAGCCTAGAAATACACATACTTTGGTTGTTTTGATTTGTTTTTCTAACTTATCAAGGGAGAAAGTAAACAGGGATGCTCAGAGTAGTATTACTTGAGCAATATGAAGTTGCTGATATTCAGCCAATTTTTTGTGCCTATGCAATGAGTTATGATTAATAGGAGAACTGAAAAGTTTGCTCTTCTGGTCATTGAAGTGTCTGGACCTGCCTTGAATTTTAAGCTCAAGGGAATGCCAGAAAACTTCCTTCTGTTACAAATTCCAGTCCATTGCTGAGAGTGTAGTGGCTAAAAGGTAAATACTCAGCCTGTTTCCGGAGAAGGCAATGGCACCCCACTCCAGTACTCTTGCCTGGAAAATCCCATGGATGGAGGAGCCTTGGTAGGCTGCAGTCCATGGGGTCGCTGAGTGGGACACAACTGAGCGACTTCACTTTCACTTTTCACTTTCATGCATTGGAGAAGGAAATGGCAACCCACTCCAGTGTTCTTGCCTGGAGAATCCCAGGGACAGGGGAGCCTGGGGTCACACAGAGTCGGACATGACTGAAGTGACTTAGCAGCAGCAGCAGCGGAAGCAGCCTGTTTCAATGTGAACAGTTATTTTTTAAATATCCATCCAGAAAGGTATAAAATAAATATGAACTCTTTCTCTCCAACCTTCAATAATTGATACCATCCCAAAATAGTCTTAAGAGTTTCTTAGGTATTTAACCAGAAAAAAGTGTTGTTTTTACCAATATTTATGTTGATGCTTCTGAGAATTTTCACAAATGGGATCTTACCATGCATGCCGCTCTTCTGCTTTATTTCAAGATGGACGTGACATCATCCCACTGTGGACACAGAGAACCATCCTGAGGATAGGAGGAGTGACCCTGAAGAGTCAGACAGACCCGCATGTCTGTTTGGGAAACAGGTGTCTGTTGGGGAAACAGTTGTCAGTTGAGGAAACAGTTGGTCGTGTTATGAGAACAGTGACAGTCCTGTCATAAAATTATCAAGAAGCTTCAAAGGCCAGAAGAAAGGAGATCTACCTGTGGAAAATCTAATTGCATAGATGTGTCCCTAATATTTTTTAAACAAAAAAGTTCCTATTCATGACCTTTTTTGATTCTCCCAGGCCTTAGTTATTAAAAATGGTGCTGTAGTACTATTTTTGGCTCAGGGATGCACTAATTTTTTTTTTTAAACCACCTGTTTCTTTGCAGGACATTTCAGTTATTAGAAAATGAACCCTAAAATTGACTAAATATCCAACACTCTTTGAGTTCAAAGAATTGGTCATAATTTATAATTTTAGAGTCAGCAAGACAAAGAAACACGTAAAACAATGTACTCTCAATTTGTAAGTTAAGTATTTCTACATGTATCATGGGTAGACTTAACAGATTCAACAGACAAAATACAGGGAACCAAATCAAACTTACTTTCAGATAAGCAATGAATACTTTTTTTTGCATAAATTTGCCTCATGTAATATCTGGGCATAATTATATTTTAAAAGTGTTCATTATTTACCTTGAATTCAAACTTAACTGGTGCCCTGTATTTACGTGGTAACCATACTTCAGAGTTTCCTCCTGCAGCTACAGTCGTCCAATTCCTGTGGCCATAGGATTTTATTCCATGACCCTCTAGCATTGGAACATCATTAAACCATAATGGAGAATTCTAGAGAGGCCCAGAGCTGGTCCTTCCTGCCATTACCCCATTCAGGACTGTGTCAGACATTTGCATCCATCTCATAACGATTGTGCCTCAATCACAGACCCATGAGGAAACGAGCAGATATTTGGATCCTCTCATATCAGAGAGAGAGAACCAGAGTAAAGAAGAATGAACATCTCTACTGTCTAAAAAAATGTGTCATCAGAGAACACTAAACCAGCAGGGCTGCTTTGTGACCTCACTTCCTTTGGCCACAATTCTCTCCAATATAAAAAGAAGCCATTAGACTGGAATTCTTCAGGCTACATGTAACACAAAATATAATACTATTGCATTTTGTTTAATGCAAACACTAGGCTTTTATTATTCAACCCACAATTGAAGTTTTTTTAACACATGTACATATTTTTCATAACTTTGTCAAGTTGTTGGCTTATCTTTGAATCTTTTAGAGTAGCCAAAGTGGGCAGGTTTCCATAGACAGATCACGTTGCTGCTCAGTTAATTAATCATCAATTCAACCATGTGAGCTGGGGCGCAAGCAATTAATCCATTTATTTTGACACTTTAACTACCAGTTTGGATTAGCCATGTTGCTCATCAACTGACTTCAACCGGTTGATAAAGAGAGTATACAAACAGTTCACAGGATGTAGATTTGACTCCAATGTTAACCCATGAAAAGCAGTGATTAAGAGAGGGGAGAATGTGGAATAAAAAGGAAGCAGAAATGGTAAAGGAAAACAAGAAGAAATGGCTGAGATAGGCTGGACAGGGAGAAAACCAACTGTTCTCCAGACTCCTAATCTAGGTCGTTTCTATCTGGCAATTATTTTAATAACCCAGATAAAACAGAATCATAGTACATTTATCATTTTGCAACTTCCTTTTTCACGCCACTATACTTCCTGAAGATTTTTTTCTTGTTAGCACTTACAGAGCTACCTCACTGTGTTCACTATTGCATCCAGTGTCAATTTAAAAATATACCACAATTTATTTAGACCCCTACTAAGGCGCTTACCTTTATGGCTATTATAAACAATGCTGCTGTAAATATCCTGGTTCATTCTTTCTCATGCATATTCAAGAGGCTTTCTTCAGGGTAACTTCTGAAAAGTAGAATTTTCAAGTCAAGGAAAAGGAACAACTTTAATTTAAATAGACACTGCCAATTTGGAAAATGTCTGGAGGGTAATAATTTGTCTTCTGGGAGGGGACTGGGACTGGTGTCACAGCCAAAAGGAATTTTCACCTTATCTGGAATACTTTAATTATTTTTTAAACAAAGGGAATGAGTTCACTTATTAATTATACAATGAAAAAATAAATTTTAAAAAGAGATTTTAGATACAGAACACATCAACATCTTAAATAACCTTGAGAATCAAAGAGATTCAATCAACCTGCTCATTCTGTAGGGGTCCCATTAGGGGCAGTGTGTGGGGGGTGGGAGGGGAATAGCTGTCCTCTTGAAAGGAGGCCAAGCTTGCTAGATACCCATACACACACAAACACAGAAATAAACATGCAGTCAAAAACGAACCCTTGATCAGGCCAAACACTTGGCTGCTGCATCTAAATCTGGTACAAGTTGCACTCCTTGGGGCTGGGGGTTTCTGAGGGAGCCACCAAAGAGTATTTCCCCACTCACGCTCTGAATATGAATAATTTAAACACAGAATTAATGGAGAAGCCAAAATGTCTTAATCGAATTGATTTTTTGTAGGTTGAGGATGCAGATTCTATATGTGGGCAGGGGGTCCTACTGTGAGTGATCCTCAGAACCAGGCAGACTTACTCACCAGTTGGGGGGTGTCTGGAGCTTGCAGCGGGCCTGCCCCATGTCACTGTGCCAGTCAATGAGGGTCCCAGCAGCGCTCAGAGGACACATTCAAATCTGGATAATTCAAAGAGAATCCATCAGAAGGGTGAGCAGGGAAAGTACTCTGAGCTGAGGAAGAGCACTGTCTGAAGTCGGTGCCCCAGGAAAAGGGCTCTGAAAGAGATTTAGCAAACAGGAAGTTTCGTGGGGCTTACATTCAAGAGCTATGCCTGTTGTGGAGGGAAGAAGTGGAGCTGGGCCAGGGAGGTGCTGAATCCCTAAGAAGTGCCATCTAAAGCCTCATCTGACCCGGAGACTGGGCTGAGCCTTCCCAGATGCCCTGCTTGATTGATGCAAGGAAGCTGGGCTTCTACCCTCATCACACACTGGATGCAGGTGCCTCTGGGAGTGGAGTGTGACCTGCAGACATCATGACCTGTGGCTCTCTTTGCTGTTGTTCTTGTTTAGTCATGTCTGGCTCTTTTGAGACTCCATGGACTGTAGCCTGCCAGGCTCCTCTGTCCATGGGATTTCCCAGGCAAGAATACTAGAGTAGGTTGCCGTTTCCTTCTCCAGGGGATCTTCCTGACTCAGGGATCGAACCTACATCTTTTTCATTGGCAGGTGAATTCTTTACCACTGAGCCACCAGAGAAGCCCTTCTGTTGCTCTCTTTGCTGCTGCTACTAAGTCGCTTCAGTCGTGTCCGACTCTGTGCGACCCCATAGATGGCAGCCCACCAGGTTCCCCAGTCCCTGGGATTCTCCAGGCAAGAACACTGGAGTGGGTTGCCATTTCCTTCTCCAATGCATGAAAGTGAAAAGTGAATGAAGTCGCTCAGTCGTGTCCGACTCTTAGCGACCCCATGGACTGCAGCCCACCAGGCTCCTCCATCTATGGGATTTTCCAGGCAAGAGTACTGGAGTGGGGTGCCATTGCCTTCTCTGTTGTTCTCTTTAGTGGAAGGCAATCCCCAGAGAGGCTTCATCTCAAAGGCACAAGTCACTCCCATTCTCAGAAGCTGGGAGAATCAGCTCCTCTTAAAGGGGATCTGGCAGAGTCCCCAATGTACTCTCTAGGGTTCAGTCCTGAGCCACCTGGATCCACTTTCTTCAATAGTAAAATCTGGGAACACCTTCTCCAGGATTCTGGCTGGCCTGTTTTTCTGGGTCAACTTACCAGAAGAAGGTTAGTGACATGAATTCCAGCTCCTGTTGCTGCAGCTGCTTTCCAGGTAACAGATACACACCATCCCTCCACTCTGCCCCTCATTTTAGATTCCTCTCCCCTTCGGCTAGCACCTGTTGCTCTAACCTGGTAGGGTCATCCTGGCCCTCATCAGCAAGATGATCTGAGTCCCTTGTCACTATGTCCTTCTCAGACTATGGTTATTCCTTCATCCATTTATTGTTAAAGTGGGCAAGGGGGTTCCAAGAGACACCCCAGTATGTTACAGCAGCCCTACCTCCTCCTGATCATTAGGGTCAAGTACTCCTACTGGGATGGAAACTAGTTCCCTTGCTTGATAGACTGGCACAAGGGTCAGTCAGTAGAGCTTAATGGGACACCCAACCGGATTTCTGGATAGAAATGTTCTCCCTCTGGGAATCAAGCCCCCAAAGCCTAGAAATGCAATAACAGGAAGCACAAATTCCCTAAGTGGGTCACTGAGAGTGATATAAGCAGAGCCACACCTACTTCTACACAGAAGTTCCAGATTCACGCTTGCTACTGGGGACACTGCCCCCTATAATAGTTGTTGATATAGGGTATATACTGTGTCCTAGAGGATGGTGCCAATCCTCATAGTTTAACACCTCTAAGATGGATCTTCGTTAAGAAGCTATTTACACAGACAATTTCTGGATGATGCAGCATGTAATGAGGTCAGCAGATTCCAAGGTCATGTGCCCACAGCCACACCTCCTGGTCTATATCCGGGCTCTTCAGTTCACCGAAACCCTATGGCAGGGGATCAAGCACTCTCTAAGTCCTCTGTCACGCAGATGCTTTCAGGCAATTTCGTATCTGCTGTGCATGCTGATTCAGTCAAGACAGACAGCTGCTCCTTCCAAGATCAGAGGGGTCTGATGTATTGACTTGCCACCAAGTGGCTGGTGGGCCTCTACAGGGGACGGTGTCAAATCAGCAACTGAGTTTTCATCTCTGCTCCTAGAAAACTGGGCTTTCAGCAGTTGCAAACCAGCCTTGATGAGAGGAAGCCCATGTTGTCGAGTCAATGCACAGCTTTCATTCCTAATACCATGGCATGAAGCGCATTTTGCCAGTACTGAGGATCCATCCAAGGATTGAATTCAGCTGGCTAAGTCACTTCATCAGCTTGGTTGTTTAGTGCCTCTTCCATGGTTAATACATGCTTTCTGTTGAGCATTAATATCTGATACGAAGTCTGTCACACACCATGCTCCAGCCCATGGATGCTTCCACAGGCTTCTTCCCCAGATCTCCTGGTCCTTAATCCTCCAATCTTCCTCTTTCCAGGCCTTGATCAATCAGATATTTGTTGTTATTTTGGGCTATTTCTTTTTCCATGCGTGAGTGAGTGCATGCTCATTTGTGTCCCACTCTTTGCAACCCATGGACTGTAGCCCACCGGGCTCCTCTGTCCATGGGATTTCCCAGGCAAGAGTACTGGAGTGGGTTGCCATTTCCTACTCTAGGGGATCTTCCCAACCCAGGGACTGAACCCACATCTCCTGGGTCTCCTGCATTAGCAGGTGGATTCTTTACCACTGAGCCACCTGGGAAGCCCTCTTCTTCTATACATAGTGGCAGATCAGATACATCTCTCAAATCTCTGTTGGGAGGACTTCCCTTCACTCTTTCTTTCAGGGCCATCCCTGAATGGAACTGTAAGAGAGCAGCCCACTTTCAGTTTACACTCACATAAAAAGCCAATCCATCTATGAACCAGTGTGACCTTTTACCTTCAACATCAGATGGTCACAGAGGTGTCATTGGGGGAGGTCACAGAGAGGGTCTGACCTCTGGTTGACCAGAGAGATGGAATTAGGCAATGGGAGGCTCTCCACTCTCTGCCCCTCCTTGGAATGTACATGCTACCCATCATTTCCACAGCTGGAGCCATGTTCACGGGCACAGCCTTGAGAGATCAATGTGTTGTTGAGACCCTCTGGATGGTATACGTGGCTGAACTCAGTTAAGGCCTCCATACAAACTTTAAGGTTCTACCTGTCTGGTTTGGAATCTGCTGGTCTTGACAAGCCTTCTATGTAAATTCCCTTGCTTGTGAAAACTGCTACCTACCAATCTGGAGTGGCATGCCTATGGTATGCCTAGTGGTATTTCTTCTCTTTCCTTGCCCTGCCTGTTAGGGTGCTAGTCTGCTCATCAATAGACCTTCTCGCGCCCTGTAGTCACAGATGTGAACGAGGGAGAGGCATCAGTGGAAAGATGGGAGGGAACACACCAGGCGACCTGCTCGTGTGGTTTCTGTGCCCCTGCCCCTGCTTGTGCCCTCTCCCTGATGTAGCCCTTCCACTTGGCCTTAAATTACAGTTGGGAGTGTAAGATCACATGATACAGTGGGTCTGACAGGGGTGTAAGGACCTCATGGATGTAGACCAGCCTCCTGGAGCTCAGAGCAGCATGGACAAGGTTAGAAAGTGGATTTACAGGCAAACAGAAGGCATTGGGCATCCCCAAACCATGCCCACTCCAGGGGCAGAGCCTTGGGGGACCAGCAGAACTTGTCCTCTGTGGGGGGTAACTCACTGCAAGTTATTCTTCCCAAACTGACCAATCAGCAAAGCATCTGATTTGCTGGAGTAGACTCCCTGGAGTACACTGAGTATAAAGAGGCAGATAGAGGTCAGAAAGGTGCTTAGGGGAAACCTATCCCAGTGGAAACCCAGAGTAGGGCTAGAATGTCTGCTTTGATAGGTCTGGACTTCAGGCCCAGGAGAACTAAGTGCAGGCTACAAGGGGGCGGTCAAATTAACAACTAGAATGTTCCATCTCCACCGTTAAACAACAACACTTTCTTTCAGTGAAGTTGAAAACATGCTAGAAGCCTGTGCCGCCCAGAAAGACTGCCGCTAGCCACATGTGGTTACTGATCACTGACATGTGGCTAGTGTGATAAGAGGAACTAAATGGTTTGACTTTATCATAATCAATCTAAATGTAAATGGCCACACATGGCTAGGAGCCATAAGAAAGCACAGAGGCAGCCTTGACACTAGCAATAAAGACCTTCAGCAGCTCAATCATACAGGGTCCTATGGAACTAATGAAGCCACTGGATGCTTTACCTAAATCCCTTGAACTTGACATAGCAGAGCTTTTTTGGCCTGGGGTGTGGAATAAGCTTTGAAGTCTTTCAGGCCCCAGCCATACTAACCAGCTGTGTGATTGCAGGCAGGCTGCTTTATCCTTGACTCAATTTCCTCCCCTATGAAAAGAGAATCATACGTTATAAGGCTGGTATGGGTAGGAAATGAGAGGGCATCTGTAAGGTATCTGGTTCTCAGGGGTCATTTTGCTAGTATGTCTTCTGACAGCAGCCACCAGCCTCAACTCTCTCCTATGCCTCCTGTTTCTCTTTAGCAAGACCCCAGCACATCAGCTCTGTTCTTCGGTCAGAGCCTGCCATCCCACTGTGGAAGGGTGAAATATACAAGGTTCTCCACTGCGGACACTCGCATTTACGGATCTCAGAGAATCAGGTCATGGGTGACCCAAGAGTATAAAATGGAGGGCAATGTGGTTACTTTGGTGGGGATGGGGTTATTCTATTATCTCACAAACATGGCATTTCCTTCCAACACCATCCCAATGACTTGAATAACAAAATTGCCTAACAGAAATCAGCAGCCTCACTGCATCAGTGGAAGTGAGATTCTCACCTATTTTTGCTGCCAGCTCTTCAGAGTAAAAGTCTAGGATGAGAGGATGAAATCTGAAGTTGAGGGCCCGTGTCTGGGAATTACGTAATTCCCGCAGGGCCAGCAGCCAGAAGCCAATTTTGGCAACTGACCAGGGCTTACTAGAAGCCTGTGCCACCCGCCTCTGTTTGTGTGGCTGTTTGGCGCACTGCTTTTGTTTTGGTTTGGGATGTTGTGAGTGACATTTGGAGCCTGAGTGTCCTCAGGTCTGCCTTTTCGCCTGTTGTTGGGGGAGGAGAGAGAAGCTCTTCCTTTGTTTGTGGAGCTCAGTTGATGATCTTGTTTTCCTTGTGGCAGGAGGGTCCTCGAAGTTCAGGAGTTCAAATTTTAATCCAGCTCTGCTCTGGGTCCTGCTGATGAATTTACGTTTTAATTTTTCATCCGCGGCTCGGCACCAGACATCACATAAATAAATGAATGCATAAATAAAATTCATGAAGNGGGTCCTCGAAGTTCAGGAGTTCAAATTTTAATCCAGCTCTGCTCTGGGTCCTGCTGATGAATTTACGTTTTAATTTTTCATCTGCGGCTCGGCACCAGACATCACATAAATAAATGAATGCATAAATAAAATTCATGAAGGCGGGCTGGGGATTTGAAGCTGAGAGGTCTTGCTGCATTTCAGGGACAAGTCTGAACATCAGAGCCTCCTCGTCCTGTTATTAATAACTACGCAGAACCCTGTAACAAGGGGACAAAGTAGGTCAGTCCCAGCTGCACCAAAACAGAACAGTGGAGGACTTATCAAAGAAATTAAAAAGCCTGCCATGGCCATTGCAAAGCATGCTTTCATAGGCTTTCTTCTGGTGATAATCCTGTGAGTCAAACTCACGGCAGTGGATTGACTTTTCACCCTTTTCAAAACAGCAGCAATTCATCAGCACTCAAGTTTTGTGTGGAAAAGGGTGGCGAGCGTTCGTGAAAATTAAAAGCATAGAACCCTAGAGAAACTTCCACCCCAGTCTAATGTTACTCTTATCTCACTTTCTGCTCTTTCTCGGGGTTCTGTCTTCCTGTATGAAATAATAAAATAGTTTCAGTTTCCTCTCAACTCCAAAAAGTCATTTTTGAAAAAAAACACCCATATTTGGATAGAATAAACCAATATTTCTTCAGATTACCCGCATTTATGTAGTTCTGGCAGTTTGCAAATATTTGGAAAGATGAAGAAAAAGGGTTTGGTAATCTGCCATCTTAAAATAAGCTAAAGCCAAATCCCTAGAGATAAAGAAAAAGTGGGATTAATTAAAGTCCCAGTGTCTTAAAAGACAAAAGGAATGAGTGAAGACCTAGAGCAAGCAAAAGGAAAGAAGAAATTACATCCTAACCAGATTATGAGTTTTCCGCTTCAGAGGTTTTCCTCCAAGAAAAGTCCCACGTTAGAAAACATTTTATCACAGAAGTTGTCTTAGCTGACCGATGCAGAGGATCCGAGTCCATCTTCTGGGCTGAGAGGAAGCAGACACTGTCCTCTCTGATTCTAAAAATGCAGGTGAAGCAAGGGGCCATGTACCCGACATGCTGCACCTGGACAATACTTGTAAATTCCCTTCTCACTCATCTCCTTTTCCACCTCCATTCAGAGGGCCACCTGGGGGAGGAAACCCACCTCTAAATAGCTACCCAGAAAAAGCAAATAACAGTGCTTCTACAAAAACATCTCTGCTAAGGACATGGGAACCAGTGCCCTGTTGTATATTTGCCCAACAGGCAGGATGGCCTGCATTTCTTTTGCCCAAAGAGAAGATGCCTGCACTCTCCCCTTCCTCTACCTCCCCGTCCCCACCCAGGTGTCTGATAGCTCTATGCAATCAGGCGGCTTATGCAGCACATAACACTAGTGTCATTATTCATAACACCTCTGCAAGATTCTTCTGCCTCGCAATGTCACTTCAGAGGGGAAAAAAAAATCCTCAAAGAGGAAAGGAGAGAACTAGGGCAGGTGGTTAGGAGCCGTGCCTGCTGAGCAGCACAATAGCCCTTCTCACCTGTGTTGCTGTCCTTGGGGACTAACATACATACATATACAGATATATACATATATATGTGTATAGAGAGAGACACACACACACACATACAGCCCCTCCCCTGAATTAAGTGAGGGGCACGTCCTTTGAGAGCACTGGCTCCACCCCTGGGCAGCTTCCTGTCTCTAGAGGCCAGCCCAGATGGTACAATCCTGGGCCAAGTCAGAAGTGGATCCTGTTTCAGCTTCTTCCAGACGCAGTCTTGAGCAAATTATATAACCTCTTTGAGCCTACTTTCTTCATGTGTGGATAACAATACCTAGTTCACAGAGTTGATGTGATGTTCATTAGAGTGAAAAAAAATAACAGGGTTGGTAAGAATGACCATACCTGCCCTATTCCCAGCAGTCCCACTCAGGAGGGTGAAGACAAGTCTCCCTATCTCCACCCTGAAGCATTTAGGAGTCTTCAGGCCCTGGGTTCACGTCACTTTCTGAAAGTGAAAGTCACTCAGTTGTGTCCAACTCTTTGCAACCTCATGGACTACACAGTCCATGGAATTCTCCAGGCCAGAATACTGGAGAGGGTAGCCATTCCTTTCTCCAGGGGATCTTCCCAACCCAGGGAACAAACCCAGGTCTCCTGTACTGCAGGCAGATTCTTTACCAGCTGAGCCACCAGGGAAGCCTGAGGGTTCATGAGGCCCTGAGTTCATGTCACTTTCTCCTTTGGTGTATACGACAGCACATGAACACACTGAGTTCATCTCCTGCCACCCCTATAACAGCTAACTCGTCCATGCTAAGCGGTGAATGGAGAATAATCAAAGAAAGAGCATAGAAGAAGAAAACATGCAAGATGTATTTCAGGATGAGTGTCTCTCCTTTATCTTGAGTTGGAGACTGGAAGATACCTGGGTGGTAGTCAGAGACTAGGTGGTCCTGGAGAGTCGCCAACGACCCACCCATTCAGTGCCTGGTAGATATTTAAAGCAAGCAAAATTTTTTACATTTTTGAAAAGGGTGTTGACTTCTGAATCAAATTCAGTGTGGTTCAACAACATTCTCTCCCTTGACCCGTGTTGTCCTTGGGGGGAGGTGAAGGTTGCCTAATTTAGTGCCTTTAGCTGGAGATTCACAGAAGCGGGGATTTGTTTCCTTAACTCCAGGCATTATAGGTGTTTGCATGCAGGCATCGTTGAGCCAAGGCAGCTGCACTGGACTCGCTTAACCTGCACATACCCCCAGTGAATGCTTGACTCTGGCCAACTAGCATCACATAAAAGCCAAACAGGTTTTTGCTGACAGGTTGGGGGAAAAAAAAAAAAAGAGGAGTGGTATTGGTTTTAAAATATGTTTCCTTCACTATTAAGAGTTCTTCCCTTTGCTTTTATCTCAGGTGAAATGGCTGTGCTCTCATTATAAAACTGCAGGAGAGTGGGAAACGAAAGGAAATAAACTTCTGGTGAAATTAGTATTGCAGTGGCTTCCCCCACCATGCCCCCATAGCTGTGATAGAAGAAATGAAATCCCTTTTACAGTTTCCTCAAATTGTAACTCTGAGGAGGTTCTCTTGACCCATTGAAAACGGTACTCCACTCTGCACACCCCACACTGACACACTGCACACACTCCACAATGCACACACTGACGCATGCCAGTCATCACACTGGAATGGCGTGACTTTGCAAGGAGCCCAGTGGCATGATTTTACCCTGCGCTGTCTGGCCTTTCTTTAGTGTGTACTGAATGAAAGAACAGTAGACGGAGGAGTTTTGCTCCTTGGTGTGACCTCTGGGGCTTCTTGACTTCCTAACAAGGCTTGCAGGGAGGTCACACCACAAGATCGAAGAAGCTGGGTACCACAGTCCCTGGCAGTCTCCCCACTTGCAGAGGGAACACACATCCTTACCATTCTGCATGTTTGCCACTGAGTTCTCTGTACCCTCTCCAGGAAGATCCGGCTATTGTTAGTGAACACCGATGAGAATACCAAAGCCCGAACCTGAACTTTCTGCTAAACGAGAATCCATCTTTGCCGGGCTGAGAGGCCCCAGTCTTGGGAGCCAGATGAGCCTGCCTGATTTAGAGGCACTACCCATCTGATCCTTTAAATTGTTTCCTAGCAGAATGTAACCGGCTCTTTTGAAAGTCAGTCTGACTATAATTTGCTACTAATTGTAGTTTAAAATGAGCTGCTCTGAGCCCAACTGATAGCCAAGCATAAATTCAAGTGGCTGCTCTCAGGATGTCCTTGGATTGAGGAGAGCTTGAGTATTCTCACAACTTGAACTTCTGGAAACTGGATCGTTTCCATGTCTACCATATATATCACTTACTTATCAAATTAAGGTAAGCCCCTAGATATTGGGAAGGCTAAGAATTATTTGGACAGTGTTTAAATTTCATCAAAGAACAGTGTCACAGTGGTGAACTGTGCGTTTGCTTCTATTATACATGACTTCCGCTGGCTGCCCATCTTCTAAATTTTTTACTGCTCCTTGAACCACTTATTCCTTAGGGCAATATTTGCAAAGTGTGGTCTATGGAGCACCCTGGCTTCTTGCAAAAATGCAGCTCCCTAATTCCTCCGGAACTATCCTATGGAATCAGAACTTGGGTGTGTGGTGGGGGACAAGTCCCAGGAATCCTCATTTAAAATAAGATCCCTGAAGTGGGTGATGCACACTCAAGTTTGAGAACCACTGCCTTATAGAGAAATCAGGCTGATTCATCACTGGGAGTTTTCAAAGTCAAAAAACTGAGGGCTGATTGGAGTAAAATTGAAACCTAGAGGACAGTGTGGTATAGAGGTGCTAGGACGAGCCCTTGTAACTCCCTCCAACCCCACTACTGCTCCAACTCTTGTCACACCTCGACCTTGGGCANCCAACCTCTAGAATCTAATGCTTGGTGATATGAGGTGGCACTGATATAATACTAATAAAGTGCACAATAAGTGTAATGTGTATGAATCATCCCAAAACCGTCGCCTCAAAGCTGACTGTGGGAAAATTGTCTTCCACAAACCAGTTCCTGGTGCCAAAAATGTTCAGGACCACTGTTTTAAAAGACTGTTGAAATTAAATGCTATTACAGGAGAAGATTTAGGAATTTTAATTCCAAATGATTTTATTTACTACATTTGTGTAAACCTTCAGTACTTATTTTTATTTTGATAAAGAAAATAATAGAAAAAATTGGAATTTCTTTTTGTCTTTTAATATTATTGTACTAATTATGGTTTCAGTTCAATTCAGTCAGTCATGTCCAACTCTTTGTGACCTCATGGACCACAGCACCCCAGGACTCCCTGTCCATCACCAACTCCTGGAATTTACCCAAACTCGTGTCCATTGAGTCGGTGTTGCTATCCAACCATCTCATCCTCTGCCNTCAATTCAGTCAGTCATGTCCAACTCTTTGTGACCTCATGGACCACAGCACCCCAGGACTCCCTGTCCATCACCAACTCCTGGAATTTACCCAAACTCGTGTCCATTGAGTCGGTGTTGCTATCCAACCATCTCATCCTCTGCCGTCCCCTTCTCCTCCTGCCTTCAATCTTTCTTAGCACGAGGGTCTTTTCAAATCAGTCAGTTCTTCACACGAGGTGGCCAAAGTATTGGAGTTTCAGCTTCAACATCAGTCCTTCCAATGAACAGCCAGGACTGATCTCCTTTAGAATGGACTGGTTGGATCTCCTTGCAGTCCAAGGGACTCTCAAGAGTCTTCTCCAACACCACAGTTCAAAAGAATGAATTCTTCAGTGCTCAGCTTTCTTTATAGTCCAGTTGTACATCCATGCATGACTACTGGAAAAATCATAGCCTTGACTAGACAGACCTTTGTTGTCAAAGTAATGCCTCTGCTTTTTAATATGTTGTCCAGTTTGGTCATAAATTTTCTTCCAAGGAGCAAGTGTCTTTGAGTTTCATGGCTGCAGTTTCTATCTGCAATGATTTTGGGGCCCCCCAAAATAAAGTCTGTCACTGTTTCCACTGTTCCCAATCTATTTGCCATGAAGTGATGGGACCAGATGCCATGATCTTTGTTTTCTGAATGTTGAGATTNCATGACCTTCCCTTTGGGGGCATCCAAACAAACACGTGCCTGAGTCCACGTGGCTGAATTGTGACTGTCCAGTGATTCATCTGCCAATATTTGGCTCAATTCCTAGAATTCTCCTCGGACTTTCTGGCAGTAAAATGGGTAGAGAGTCCTACTAAAAGCACAGTGTGAAGATTAAGGAATAACTGTAAAGCATTTGAACTCCTGGAAACATAAAGCAGTCATGGCCCCAAACTAGCACAGATTTATTCCCAAATTTCTTCAATAATCAACCTCAGAAAAACATGAAGGAATGAGGCACAAGAGCTCTGTGTGTCTGCGTATGTATGTGTGCGCACATGCGTTTGCATATGTGTGCATGTGTGTACATCTAGTAAATAAAACTCAGCTGCACAGTTCAGCTGCTCTCTTGTGACCTTCTTTGGTTGCAACAAAGGGACATTTCGAGGGTTCCACAAAAGAATTCTCTTAGGGAAATCTGGCCTCCTAATAGATGGCAGAGAGTATTGTTTAATCCTGAATAGCTTTGTCAGCAATAGGCAAATTCAACAAGACAGTTACCCTGAAAACTCAGTGTGTAGAAAAAGCAATAACATATGGAGACAGAAAAGTGTTTTTATTATCTTTCTCTGGAGCTTGCATAACATGTGCTACATGTCGCTCTCCCAAGAGCATGTGGGAAGATAGAAGGGTGGGGGGAGCCCCCAGGGAGTCAAGCAGGCCACTTAATATAGCCCTATTCAGTCAGGTGGTTGTGTTATGCAAACTCGCACATTGAAAACATTCTTTTCAACCTTTAAAACATGACATTCAGAACACCATTGTAATAAGATCCAGAAGATTTAAATAGATAATGCCTCTGATTTAATTTAACAAAAAACAAAACACTTTCAAAAACTAAATCTATTCTAGGAACACCTTTGATTAAATCTGACTTGCTTCTCATAGCCATTTGACTATTAATCAAACTGTAAAAGATAACTGTTTTTACAAATATATGCTTTCCTGGTCCATCTGGATGTCTTTCTTTCCAGTACTCAAATATTTCACATTTACAAGACAATTTAATAAGAAGAAGATGTGCTTACATTTTGCTTTCTATGTGTCCAGCAACTTCCAGAATCCTTGGGTATCTTGACTCATTTACTACTTGCAACAGCTCTCTAAGAAAGATGTGATCTTTACTTCCATTCACAGATGAGGAAATTGAGGCACAGAGAGGTTAAGCAGCTTACCCTCCCTCACAGAGCTGACAAATAATAAAGTCAGCATTTGAATCCAGGCATGTGGATGCCAGCATCCACGTTCTTACCCTCTCTGCCATATTCTCTTTCTAAGGCTTATTAGGAAGAGAGATGGCTGGCAGTAACTGCAAGTGTCTTGGAATAGGTTGGAAAAATAGAGTATTTCTTGAGGCCTTCCATAGGTTAATTTTTAAAACTCTTGTTTAGCTAGATGGTTAATGATAAGGTGGCCACAAGTTATCAGCAGAATAAATGTCATGAAAGAACCATGGATGGCTCATTCGTACCACCTAAGTCAGAATATGCAATGAAAGCAAGGAGGAGAAAATATTTGAGAAAATTATCTTCAGAGAAAAAAAGCAATAAGTTAAAATTGACTCCCGGAGGTAAAAAGACTCTACTCCTTGCAATTTACCCGAGTGCTTGGAGGTGACCTACAATTCCCAGCCTCCGCTCAGATCCGAGTTTAAAAGTGCTTCTTTTAGCAGCTCTTGCAGGATAAATTATGACTTCAAAGTAGAAATGTCTCCATTCACAAAACGGGTCGCTGACAAGAGCTCTGGGGTATGAAGAAGCTATAACAAGCAAAGAAATATGGCAACAAGAAAAATGAATTTTTAGCCCAGATTCTGCTTCCGCTTATCTCTTTCACACTTTATTACAGTGAGCCTCATTTTCCCTCCCATCACAGTGGGAGGAGCACAGGAAAGGGAGCGGACTCAATTAAAGCCCGAGGATCTGGTCCACACAGAACGATCCTGGGAACAGTAGAGGCATCATGTATGTCTCCCAAGGCCTGGGTAGCTTTTGCAGTGAGAGTTGCTGGCCTGAGGCTGCATCATCGTGGTTGACCGAGACTTGAAGACCAAGCCTGGGGCTGGGAGCCTGGGCCAAGTACAACACAGAAATACCCTAAGGTAGCTTCCCATGAAGTCTTTCTGAGACAAGTCAGTTGAGCATCTGCACTGGCCTGCAGTTCTTGCTGCCTAACGCTGGCCACCTCTACATCAGGATCGACAGCAACAGCCAGCATTGACATTTTTCAATGGCACACACGGAAATAGCTTTAGAAGTGCCAGCGTCTACAGTGTGGGTCTCTGGGCTTTATCTCTTTCCAGCCTGACGCTGCAGCTCTTTCTGAGCATTGGAGCATAGCTAAAATTCACACCAGTTGGCTGAGGTGCTGACAGCTCATCTAGATCTTACCATTGTCCTCCTTTACCTTCCCAGGGCAAGAACTTTCTCTTATCCCAACGCCCAAGAAAGAAAATTTGTTGAAACAGAGCTCCATTTCATGACTTCTTGGTTCAGAGAGAATCTGTGAGAATTCCCAAGAAACCATGTCCTGTCTGTTGATGTCACTCCGTGAAAATCATAACCACCTCCAGACCGGGCTTTGTGCCAAGCACTTTAGTTCATCCTCACCTCTAACCTGGGAAAGAGATATTTTTGTTCCTGTTTCAAAGATAAGGAAACAAGGCACAAAAGGGTCATGGTGTGCCCTGCTCTAAAAGGTGCAAGGGTCAGGGGTCAAATCTTAAGAATTTGCTCTGAAGTGGTACATTTCTTCCAAGACATGCCGAATGCACTCCCCCACCTTGCTCTGCTTCCCCCTTGCCACACCCTTGCTTTTCTCCAGCCAAGGTACCTGCCTCAAGGTCACTGGGTAAGGCAGTGGAAAGAAAACATGATCTGATCAGTGAGTCAGTTCTGCAAGGCAACTGGTGTGACGGGAAAAACCTTCTCTTAGAACTAAGAAGAGGACTTCCTTGGTGGGACAGTGGCCAATGCAGGAGACACAGGTTCGATCCCTGGTCTGGGGAGATTCTACATGCTGCAGAGCAACTCAGACTGTGTGCCAGCAACTCAGTAGTGCCAACTACTGAGCCTGCACTCTAGGGCCCACAAGCTGCAACTGCTGAGCCCATGTGCCGCAATTACCACAACTACTGAAGCCCACGTGCTCTCGAGCCACACACCACAGCTACTGAACCCACATGCTGTGCTTACTGAAGCCCTCTCACCCAGAGCCCGGGCTCTGCAACAAGAGAAGCCACCGCAGTGAGAACCCTACGCACCGCAACAAAGTGTAGCCCCTACTAACTGCAACTTGAGAAATGCACAGTGATGCAGACCCAGTGCAACCAGAAACAAACAAAATTTTTAGAAAAAGAGCTAAGAAGCACTTCTCCAAAGACATCCAGATGGTCAAAGCACATGAAAACATGGTCAACATCACTAATTATTAGAGAAAAGAGAAAGGGCTAGTTGCTCAGTCATGTCCGACTCTTTGTGACCCCATGGACTGTAGCCTGCCAGGTTCCTCTGTCCACAGGATTCTCCGGGCAAGAATGCTGGAGTGGGTAGCCATTTCCTTCTCCAGGGGATCTTTCCAACCCAGGGATCAAACCCAGATCTCCTGCATTGCAGGCAGATTCTTTATCTGAGTCAAAAGGGAAGCCCACACAATCAGAGAAATGCAAATCAAAATTACAATGAGATATCACCTCATACCAGTCAGAATGGCCATCATCCAAAGTCTACAAACAATAAATGCTGGAGAGGATGTGGAAAAAAGGGAACCCTGCTGCACTGCTGGTGGAAATGTAAATTGAGAGAGCCACTATGAAGACCAGTATGGAGGTTCCATAAAGAACTAACTACCATATGATCCAGCATTCCTACTCCTAGGAATATACTCCTACTTCTGGATAAAACCATAATTTAAAAAGATATTTAATAATACACCCCAATATTCACTGCAGCACTATTTACAATAGCCAGGACATGGAAGCAACCTAAATGTCCATTAACAGAGGAACTGATAAAGATCTGGTACCTACATACAATGGAATCTTAGTCACAAAAAAGAAAGAATACCATTTATAACAACATGGATGGACCTAGAGATTATCATACTGAACGAAGTAAACCAGGCAAAGACAAATACCATGTTATATCACTCATATGTAGAATCTAATTTTTCAAAAATGATACAAATGAACTTATTTACAAAAAGAAATAGACACAGATTTCAAAACAAACATGGTTACCAAAGGGGAAACATGGCAGGGAGGTATAAATTAGGAGTTTGTGATTAACACACACACTACTATATATAAGATACATAACCAACAAGGAACTCTGCTCAGTATTCGGTAATGACCTATATGAGTAAAGAATCTACAAAAAGAACGGATATATGTATAACTGAATCAGTTTGCTGTACACCTGAAACTAATACATCATAAATCAACCATTCTCCAATACAAAGTTTTAAAAAGGAAAACAAATCAATAAAATGAGATTTGGGGGAAAAAAAANCTTCCTGGGGTCCCCCACAAGGTGTGGACTGAACCTTATGGGACTCACTTATTTCAACAGAACATCAGTCCCTGAACACAATAGAACCAGTGACTGGAAGCACCCACAATAGCCATTGAGCCACAGCACCTGGGAATTAACTCATTCCTCTAGAAGATGAGCCCAACAACTTCCTACGACTGAGCCTACATGGTAAGATGTTTCTGCTGCAGGAGAGGAAGGGAGGCCCTTCTGTTCTGTCCACTCGTCTCACACAACTTCCCCCCCCCATCCTAGGGGGAACTGCACTTCCTTTCTGGGGACTCTCTTCCCTTTCCCCACCCACCTTTGTGGCTGCTAGAGAAGGAGCTATGATGATGCCCTTCAGTGGTCAACTTTCAGGCCAATTGGAATGTTCCCTGGAAAATTTAAAACAGAGAACGATAGACCACTCTCTCCCATTCCCCACACTGTACATCAAAGAAGCCAACAGAAGAAAATCCAGTCCAGAGAGACAGGGGGGAAGAAAGTGCAAATCCAGGTGGAAAAGGAAAAGATAATCTCTGAGGGTCACTCCTGAGACCTGCCTGATTCTTATCTTTGGTACCATAAGACATTTCAACAACAATGTAACAAATTTTCCTTTTTGCCTCAGCTATTAATAGTTTAAGTTGGGTTTTCATCACTCACAACTATGACTGTCTCTTATACACATCTAGATGTGTATAAGAGACAGCACTACTATATATAAGATACATAACCAACAAGGAACTCTGCTCAGTATTCGGTAATGACCTATATGAGTAAAGAATCTACAAAAAGAACGGATATATGTATAACTGAATCAGTTTGCTGTACACCTGAAACTAATACATCATAAATCAACCATTCTCCAATACAAAGTTTTAAAAAGGAAAACAAATCAATAAAATGAGATTTGGGGGAAAAAAAAAGAAAAGGAAGGGAAGAGCCTGTTAGCATGATTTAATATTTCCCTTCCCATCATCCTACCTCCCCCCTCCATTTTCGTGGTAAACTAAGAAACAATACAAAGTCAACACTTCAATCCTGCAATCTCGATTTAGCCAGAAAAACACTGAAATCAGACCCAGCTCTCTGGGAACAGAATATTGACAAGAAAGAGTGGAAGAGTTAGCTGGAGCCCAGTGAGGGGGAAAAACTGGACGCATCAAGAGAAACAGAAATGAAAACAAGAGTGAGTTCTTTTATCTCTACTAATACACACAGTGTCAAGATACAGATGGAGAAAAACACACGGGGAAAAATAAACAAGAAAAGTAAAGAACGAGGAAAATTTTTGTGTCTCTTAGGTGGAAAGACAAGCCACTGGCAGTCAGAGCTGATGCTCTGGTCTTGGTTGTGTGACACTGCCTGTTTCTGGCTTTCCTTTCCCAGTTCTGGTCAAGCCATAATCCAAACAAACATTCGCTCAGTTCCTCAGTCCACTGGCACCTATGCATCCTAAACTGCTCTTACATTTTATGTCCATGACATACAAAGAAGCAAAGAGAAGGACGAAAACTTCTATACTTCAGTTCAGTTCAGACGCTCAGTCGTGTCCGACTCTTTGCGACCCATGAACCGCAGCACGCCAGGACTCCCTGTCTATCACCACCCTCCAGAATATTATTCACCTGTTTTCTTGTTTGAAGACTTTTATGTTAACACTCAGGAAATAATTGAACAGTCATCTTTACGTATTAACACAAACACAAATGCTTTCCCTGTGCTTTTTGAAAAATTTTGCTTGTTCTGACATTCAAAAAATAAATGAGTAGGTGATATACTATAAAATTACTACTACTGGAGTTCAATT
Source organism: Neotragus pygmaeus (assembly GCA_006410875.1). Lineage (NCBI taxonomy): Eukaryota > Metazoa > Chordata > Mammalia > Artiodactyla > Bovidae > Neotragus > Neotragus pygmaeus. Next base: position 208,738 of record SJYV01035324.1, on the reverse strand, counting down.
CTGCCACCATTAACTATATAGTCAGGCAGGACACAGAGCTGACTAGGCGTGTGGACTTGTCAAAAATAATGCAAATTTCACTTTCAGGAAGAGCACAAATCATTTCCTGCAAAGGAAACAATGACTGGGGGACTTATCTTACCTTTTTCTCCCTTTCTAGAAATTAGGAAACAATCTAGGCACAATCGTCAAGTCTGAGGACACATCCTCAGAGTACATTCTCTTAGCTATGAGACCATCACCCACAGTTTCTGTTAAATACACACTCTGTAGAGGAGACAGGCATAACTACGGCACTTTGTATCAAAGTGAGTCTTTCTACAGTTAATTGGAACTTTGAAAATTCTCTGAACTCTGTGATTAATTTTTGATGAGAGCAGAAAACTCGAAAAATGGTAGATGATGTCCATACACTCTACCTTCACCTACAAGATGCGACGTGGAGAAACGCAAGGAGTTGCTAATAACCTCCAGTGACATGTTCTTTATTTAATGCACTCAGCTACTTAATTAGTATGCCAATATCAATCTTTAAAAGAGCTGTGTGCAAAGTCAGCAGGGGGTCTGAGTCCTGATGTTATTTTTCCCACAGCTGAATAAATGATTTTCCCTACCACCACCACTCATAGGCTTGTCCTCATTAGTATGTATGAAATGAGTGGAATAAGCATCGGGAGATTTATACTATAGCATACCCAACTTAATTAATAAGAAAGGGAGCCAACTTTGAGAGGAGGAAGTACAGGTTCACAGGTTCCTATACTTCGGTGTGATTAATAATATAAATCCATCATAAGGAGACTCTAAAAGTGTCTTGTGCATTTTCTCTATTTAACTATTAACCAAACTTCAGTAACTTACAGATGTTCAGGTACTATGATTTTCAGGTAGAGTTTGCAATTTAATCATTATATATCCTTAGCTTCCCTACCCCACATCCAACTCAGTCATTCAGGGAATAGTAAGTGAGTGGCCACCCTGGCCACTGTGCTGTGTACATGGGGGGAACACAGAAATGAACAGGAAGAACCAGATTTTTAGGTAACTTTCAGGTAAGTAGAAGAATGCATGCAAGCTCAGTCGCATCTGACTCCTTGTGACCCCATGGACTGCAGCCCACCAGGCTCCTCTGTCCATGGAGACAAGGATATAAATAAATGTGATACAGAGAGGGGGGCTGTCAGAAGGGAGATGTATGTATAAATTGCTAAAAAAAAAAAAAAAAGCCTCAGGCAATGACACTAGGGAGAACAGAGCATAGAGGGAAGGTAGCTGGAGAAAGTTTCACAAAGGAGTAACGATTTGAAGGACACGTGTCCATCTCAGACCTTGATGCCATGAAGGCAGGAGTAAGTCTTGTCTGCCAGTGTATACCCTGCACCTAGGACAGAGTATGTGCACAACAAGATGTTCTAAATGAGCCAACTGTAAGTTAGAGTAAGTCTACCAGGCACAGAAGGACATGACAGCATCTCAGGGCAGGTACATAGGCAAGGGTCAAACAGTTCTTGTATGGTCTGAGAATCACAAATAACTTGTTACAATGGAGAATGTGGTTTGAGTGAGGAAGCGATGAAAAGTGGGACTGGGAAGGGATGATAAAAATTCTCGCTTATAAAACTGGGTAAAATAAATGGCCACCTTCCAAGAATTTTTACTCCACTAAAACCCAGAGGCATATAAGAGCTCATGTCAACCTCATACATAAATAAAACAAAATGCCAGCAGTGCCTTGATAGCCATCCTGGGTTGTTCCGTGACCTGTTTACACGGCCAAAGGAAAACAGAGTCAGGAATCTCAACAACAAAAGCATATTTCTTTCAGTTTGGAAATATGAAAAAGTTCTGGAGGTGGATAGTGTCGCTGGTTGCACAACAATGTGGATGCACTTAATGTCACTGTGTTGTACACTGAGAATGATTTAAATGGTGAATTTTATGCTATGTATATTTTACCACAGTAACAAAATATTTTTTTAGTACCAACCATGCACAATACACACAGATTTTATCTAGAATTTTGGTAATGCTTTGACACCAAGCTCATTGCAGTCAGTTCATTATTTTTCACTGAGACACACAATCCTAGAGGAAATCAATCCTAAATATTCATTGGAAGGACTGGGGCTAAAGCTGAAGCTCCAATATTTTGGCTACCTGATGTGAAGAACTGACTCATTGGAAAAGACCCTGATGCTGGGAAAGATTGAGGGCAGGAGGAGATAGGGATGACAGAGGATAAGATGGTTGGATAGCATCACTGACTCAGTGGACGTGAGTTTGAGCAAAATCTGGGAGATAGTGAAGGACAGGGAAGCCTGGCGTGCTGCAGTCCCTGGGATCGCAAAGAGTCAGACACAACTGAGCGACTGAACAACAACAACATAACACAAGCCTTAAGTATACAGTTCAATGCATTTCTTATATGCGAACACACCCGTATCCAGATCAAGCCCCCACAGCAAGGTGTAGAAAACCGCCAGCACTCCGGAAGGCTCTCTCCTCTCCCCAGGCACTCTCCACAAAGCTAACTGCAATCCTGATTTCTAGTTGAAGAACCTTTTTTCTTCCTTTGAATACACTGGTTCATCCCTCACTTTTTCCTTATTTTACTCTGTAGATTTTTGTGCCAATTGTTGACACTGATGTTGAGTTTTCTATTATAGTATAAAGAGTCATCACAAACTTATCGACTTAAAAAAACACAAATGTATTCCCTCTCAAAGCCCAGGGGTCGANCTCACTTTTTCCTTATTTTACTCTGTAGATTTTTGTGCCAATTGTTGACACTGATGTTGAGTTTTCTATTATAGTATAAAGAGTCATCACAAACTTATCGACTTAAAAAAACACAAATGTATTCCCTCTCAAAGCCCAGGGGTCGAAAGTCCAGGCGTGCGTTAGTTGGGCCCTTTGGGCTTCCCTGGTGGCTCAGCTGTAAAGAATCTATCTGCAATGCAGAAGACCCCAGTTCATTTCCTGGGTCAGGAAGATCTGCTGGAGAAGGGATAGGCTACCCACTCCAGTATTCTTGGGCTTCCCTCGTGGCGCAGACGGTAAAGAATCGCCCACAATGCGGGAGACCTCGGTTCAGTCCATGGGTTGGGAAGATCCCCTGCAGATGGGAAAGGCTACCCACTCCAGTATTCTGGCCTAGACTGTATAGTCCATGTGGTTGAAAAGAGTCGGACATGACCGAGTGACTTTCACTTTCACTTTGCTCAGGACATTGCCAGGTGCAGTCAAGATGTAGACCAGGGCTGCTGTCTGTGTGGAGATGCGGAGCCCTCTTTCCAGCTCACTGCTTGGTGGCTGACTTCATTTCTTACAGCTCAATTCCTGAGGCTCCTGGTTTCTTACAAAGTGTCAGCCAGGGATGGCTCTTAGTTCTTAGCTCCTAGAGATCACCCTCAGGCCCTAGCCATAGGGCTTTCTCCTTTTCCAACAGGGCACCTTCCTTCTTCAAGGCCAGGAGAATAAAGCTGCTGCTGATCCTTCTCATCTCTTGTAAGGGCTCACTGGATTAGCTTACTCCCAGTCAAGAGCATTTCCCTTTCTGATTCAGTCAAAAATCAGCTGATATGGAGCATTAACTACGTATGCAAAATTTATTTTGCCATAAAACATAACATAATGATGGGAGTAGTAGCCCATGCTATTCACAGCCCCATCCACACTTGGGGAAGGGACTGTATATGGCATACACACCAAGGGGAGGAGACTTGGGGCTGTCTGAGAATTCTGCCTGCCACAGTTGCTTTTCAAGTCATCTCACCTAATGGATAAGGCAATGAAATAGTTCTTTTTCTATGTAAGACATGATAGAAAACACAAAGGAAAGGAAAATAAAAAGTGTAATGCCATTTGCTATTATAACCAGATATAATCACTCTTAGCACTTTAGTAAATCTGCTTCCGGGATTTTCCTAAGCATTATAAATATACATATATGGGTATTTATAGAAGGGAGATCTCACTGTGTAGACTGTTAGTTATTTAAATTGTGTTTGCAGGCTGGTTCTTCACTGTGCTCGTGGAGGCCTATTTTCATCTTCTGGGGTTTAATATACATTGCTGAGCAGCCCTACATTTATCTATGCAATATACTTGTATATATACGAATATACATATAATTCTAAATGCCGCCAAGCCAGAATGTGCAACAAATCAGCAAAGTATCTAAAAAGTCCTTCTTTCCAGGGGGCAAACATAGAGCAAATGGTCCAGGAAGCATCTTCTTCAGCTTACGGGTTTGCCCAGTGGAGTTTTATTGATTGGTACAGGAGTCCCAACCTTTTTGGCACCAGGGACAAGTTTCATGGGAGATAACTTTTCCCCAGTTTGGGGGGTGGGGCAGTGGGTGGGGACAGTTGAAGCAGTCATGTGAGCGATGGGGAGTGACAGGTGAAGCTTCACTCACTGGCCTACCACTCACTTCCTGCTGTGGCGCCCCGCTCCTAACATCCCAGGGGCTACCCATGTGAAGCCCCTGGGATGGCAGGAAGTGCAATGAATGAGCAGGTCAATGAGGNACAGGTGAAGCTTCACTCACTGGCCTACCACTCACTTCCTGCTGTGGCGCCCCGCTCCTAACAGGCTGTAGACCAGTACCCATGTGAAGCCCCTGGGATGGCAGGAAGTGCAATGAATGAGCAGGTCAATGAGGTATGACAGAACTCATTTGTTACTAATGAGTTTTCTCTTTTTCAACCTGTAGTGGTAACTGGGCTTTCATATAATAGGACCACTTAGGCCATCGGCACCTAGCTTGGCCGAGGTGACTCATCTTGGCCACAAAACAGGAGTGAAGGTGATGTGTGCCAGGGCATGACAAGAACAGCTCCGTGACTGGTGAGGTTGGCACCAGCTCTTCAAGCTGGCGAGCTGCTTCAAGCTGGCAACTGTGTCAGCAGGGTCCCTGGACGACTAGCAGAGCATCCCTCCCCTCTGAGCTCACACTCACAAGGAACTAAATGCTGGGGCCTTCCCTGGTGGCCCAGTGGCTAGGATTCTGCACTCCCAACGCAAGGGACTGGGGTTCGATCCCTGGTCAGGGAGCTAGATCCCACATGCCGCAATAAAGAGTTTGAGTGTCGCAACTACAGATTGTGAGTGTCACAAGTAAGACCTGGTATAGCCAAATAAATAAATGAATTTTTNAGGGTGATGTCTCCACATAGTTCTGGAAAGAACCACTTCTTTGCAAACCTTGCAGAGAGTTACAAACTCTATATTCCAGACATCTAAACTAGGTTCCTTCTGTCTGTCTGCTTCACAATGCCTGTACAGGATACCTGTGATTCTGTGACTCAGCAAGAGAAGACTGATCATGAAATAATGAAAAACATAGCAGTTATTGATAGGAGCTGTTGAATATCTTCTGAAGTTCTATTTTAAGTATCATGGAGTGCCAAGTAGACCAATCTCTAGGAACAATAACTGTAAACTTCAGGAAGAAAAATATTCAAAAGGAAAAACAAACCCAAACCTGAAAAGCCAAAAAAGGCAGGCAGATTTTAGAAAGCTGAAACTTGGAAGAAGGGAAAAAGAGGACGAGTTCCCATGTTGTCGCAATTCTGTCCTGCCGTGCCATGCTAAGTCGCTTCAGTTGTGTCCAACTCTTTGCAACACTATGGACTGTAGCCCCCAGGCACCTCTGTCAGTGGGGTTCTCCAGGCAAGAACACGGGAGTGGGTTCCCATGCCCTCTTCCAGAGGATCATCCCAACCCAGGGACCAAACCCACGACTCTTACACCTCCTGCATTGGCAGGTGGGTTCTTAATCACTAGCACCACCTGAGAAGCCAAATTCTGTCCTGCGGGTAGGACATAGTCATGGTGTAACATAGGCTAACTCAAGGAATAGTGAAAAACTTGCCATCTTTTTGGTCTGAGGGATCAGAGACAGAATTCAAGGTGGCCACAGCTTCTGAAAAGTAAAAAGGGAACCCCAGAAAAGAGAATATCAGAGTAAGGGAGCCCCAGATCCTATGTGTCAACTCTTCTCAAATCTCTGGCTGACCCTTGAACTACACATGTATGAAACCATCCAGCTAAAGGAAAAAAATAAAAAAAGAATTGAACTTAGGTTTGAGTTGCCACTTACCAAAGGCAGCTTGATTCTTAAGCAAGTTACTGCCTGTTACAGAATCTATCAAACCTCTTTGGAGGAATACAACAGAACCCAGAATCTCTACATCATAAAGCACAATGGCTAGAACACTATCCAAAATTCATCTACTAAATATAGCTGACAATAATGACCTCTTGAGGACTGTTGTGAGACTTAAAGAAGATGATGTCTCCAGCACAGTGTTTGCAAAGTGCCTGGCATACAGCTAGTGGCTGAGTCACTGCCGGTACCACCCAGGAGTGGGTGGCAGGCATAAACAGAGGTGGAGATTGGCATTCAAGTTGGTTGTCAATGCTGCCAGTGAGTTTCCAGAGAAGAGCAACAGCAAAGAAGTATAGACAATAAACCAAATACCAAAGTAATAGGAGCCGCGAAGCCAATTCAAAGAGTATCAAACCATAGACAGATACATGACTGATCTCGAATAAGGATGAGAGTGGGGCTGGTTCCGAGTAGCAGGCTGCGGCCAAGAATTGGAGAGACTTGGAAGACAGGTTTGTGTCGGGTTCACAGGTTCCTCCTGTGGTGATGGGCCATGTTTTACCTGTTCACAAAGGATATCCCAGCCTGTAAACCCAGGTTCTTTAATCTCTTAGGGGATTAAAGGGGAAAACACTGAAGAGGCTGATTCAAGAACTACCATGAGTCTTGATGGATAAAATGGAAGCATTCAAGGTTGCCCAATAAAGTGCAGATGCCGTGTTCTGAGAGCAGAGGAATCATCTTCTCAGTTCAAGACTGAGGTCAGCACAAAGCAAAGCTTTAAGTCCATCCAGGATAATCTGCTTGTGTCAAATAACAAGGACACTGACCTTGTGATATGACTTGGCCTGCCTGGCTGAGCCTCCTTTCCTGTTGACTCCCCATCAGCGTTTTGCTTCCGTGTTTGGAAACAAAGTAATACCACAAGAATGCAGAATTTTAGCGAAGATCATTTGTCTCCATTGTCCTCATTGATTCCAAAGATCATTTGTCTCCTCACAGCACTAGAAGTGTCCCAGAAATCAAGTCTCTCCCTTGGAGCTAATAAAATTCTCATGTGTGTAATGATAGGCTGGTGACAAACTGAAGAAAAATGCTGCCTGCTAGTGTTTGAACAACAGGACCTTAGGATTTCTCATCTCCTGCTTCTCCACCAAATCACCACCTTGGCATAGTGGAGTGTGGATACGACTTTAATGCGTGGCACTGACTGAGACATCTCCTCTTTGTTATAAGACTGAAGAGAACCTTCAGCATCAGTTAACTCTCACTGGACTCCAACTCTAGAGAGTCCTTGGATAAAGCAAAGGAATCCTGTTTGTCTTGAGCCTTGCAGAATTCTTTTCAAACAAGTGAGCCTCCAGGCACCAGTGCAGCAGAACAGGTCACTTCTCAGCGTAAGATTCAGACTGTCTACTACTGCCTACTCCACTCTGCTTCAGGCTTCACTCTCGAATGCCTGTTTATCTCAGCTCCAGAGTTCACCTGTCTGGCAATTTTACTTCCTTGCTCTTTATTTACTTATTTATTTTAATTTTTACTTTATTTTACTTTACAATACTGTATTGGTTTTGGCATACATTGACATGAATCCACCACGGGTGTACATGAGCTCCCAAACATGAACCCCCCCTCCCACCTCCCACCCCACATCATCCCTCCAGATCATCCCCGTGCACTAGCCCCAAGCATCCTGCATCCTGCATCGAACATAGACTGGCGATTCGTTTTTTACATGATAGTATACATGTTTCAATGCCATTCTCC